>VZUI01003859.1:0-38112 GCA_013401135.1 Cettia cetti
GACGGGGCTCCGCAGGCGGGCCCAGGCCCGGAGAACTACGACCGTGCCGCCCGCTAGGGCCAGCGCCGCCCCGCAGAGCGCGGCCAGGCGCAGGCGGGAGCCCATCGCCGCTCCGGCCGCCGGCAGCGGACAGCGCGCACCCGCTCCGCGCACGGAGAGCGCCCCCCGCAGCCCCTGCCGCCAGCCGGGCTCCCAGCGCCGGGCTGGGAACACGCGAGCGGCAATGAAACAGAGCGAGCCCTGCCACGGGCGGCTTCTCGCTGGTACGGGGAGGCCACGGTTTCCGCACTCCTGCTGCTGCTTCCCCCCCGCTCCCACCCCCGCGGGATTTGTTCCCAGCTTGCCTCTGCCTGCCCGCCCAGCGGTCAGGACACTGTCCAGGTACCCGGGACAGGGCTCCAGCAGTGTCACGTGTCAGCCTTTCCATCAGGCCAGAGCTTGTGCTAGGTTTGACCAGAGAAGATGCCCAAAGAACAGGTCTCCGTTCTCCTCGAGTATCTCCTCTCCAAACACGGGATTGCTGCAGGACAGTGCTCTCTCTGCTGTAGTCACCAGCTGCTGGCTAAGCGGAGGCACGTCGCCCACGGAAGTAATTTAAAACAACACTCTATTCAACACTCAGCTGGCAGCAAGTGCCTGGCAGCCATTCACACAGCTGTTTTCTTTCGCCATGCTCTGTTCCTTTGTCTCGGACAACGAGCTTTCAGCCCCCTTCTCAGATACTCCCACAGTACAGGTTAAGGCAATCCAAAAAATGGATTCTACATAGTAGATTTTTATTCCCTGGAGACCCAGGAGTTTTTTCCTAAGCCACAGTAATATATCCCTTGGTCCCTGCCTTTTAAGGCCTTTGCCTTAAACTCTTTCAGCGACAGAAAGCTTTGCCTTTTTGGCTGATACCTGATAACCCTCTCCAAGGTGCCATTTCTACCCACTGACTGCGTCTGGAAAAATGTTTTGGCTACATTCTGATGAAACAAGGTTTCAAGTTGTGTTGAGAGATAGTAGTTTTGCATGAATAAGTTTTCAGCAGAATGAGATACATAGTTATAATTCTGCATGATTTAGTGTGTTTGCTCAGCTTTACTTGCTCAGGATGAGTATCTGGATTTTCTGAAGCCTCAAGCTGCAAACCATGACCTTATACCTCCATAGCTGAAATCAGTTTTCTTACTCATGTTCCTGGTAGCTGATTGTTGCTGTGTTTTGTCTTTAGTACAGGAAGAATATTGATAACACACTGTTGTTTTCGTTGTTGATAAATGTGTCTATCCTAACTCTTGGGCTTTTTTTAGTTTCTGCCAGTGAGCAGGTGCACCAGAAGATAAGGAGACAACTGTCAGCAAAGCTGCAATTTCACAAGAACCATCAACAGCCTTCCTGCAGGGACACAAAGAAACATCTCATTAAGGCGTTAAAGATGCAGACCAAAAATAACCATTGGGCCAAGAGGTCAAAGGTGCATGCAGAGTGGGCACTTCTAGTCTCAAATCCCCATTTCTTGGGGATTTCTTTTGTTCTGGGTCCCTCTCCAGAGTCACCATGCTTAAGCTGACCTGCTGCTGTACCACTCTTTATTTTCATAAACCTAGCACCTCAGACTTGCAGAAACGTAGAGTGAAGGCCAAAGGAGGAGGAAGCGCACTTGAGACAACCACACGCATTCCGCTCACCTTTGTTTTGCCAAGCCCTTTAGAATAAGGCAGCTGCCTTGCAGAAAATGGGACACTGAATCTGCTGCCATAGGCTTCACCATGCTTTCTCCTAACAATCTTGTTATTCCCCTTCAGCTTATCTTATCCTGTATTATAAAGCCCAGATGTTGTTTGCTAAGATGCTTTGTGCCTTTGCTCTTTGGTGGTCAATGACTGACTGACATAAAAGACAGTGCTTGCATCATGCATACATAAATCTGCTAAAGGCCTGAACTGACATATGCAAGAGGAACATGAAACTACATTTCAAGAAATTCTTGATTATCCTATATTTCTTAAATGTCTGGCAACAGATTTTTTTTCTTAGGAGCTATGCTTGAATTTGATGGCAACAATTCAAGTCACAGTGGGGGCAAACGTGAGGAACTTGGTGAGCAGACACATCACGGCATCTATACCAGCCCATGTCCCCCCGACCACTGACAGGCAGAACAGAGATGCAGACGCTGAGAGTCTTTCACCACCACTTGCTTTTGACCTTTATTCTGCAACCAGCATCAGGTATTGAAGGAGGGAGGTTACACATCCTGCTTTTTACCACCCTCCTTTAGCCCCTTTCTTCTTTTTCTGCTGCTGTTTCTTCTTGGTGGCTGGAGCACCCGCGGGTTTTTGGTGCCTGGGAGGGATGACGTTACTTGTAGCCGATACAGCTGCCCCACTGCCGGGCCGAGGGGAGGTAGGTGGGCTGCTGGCAGTTCTACTGGCATCCCTGCAGGGAGACAAGAGAGAAAGACACCGTGTGGGCTCACAACCACCTGCAAGATGTGGTACTAATGCAGCGAGCTGACAGTGAAAAGCAGCAGCAGCTGACCCATTAGGTAGCTAGCATTATTTATGAGAGGCCACTCATGCAAGGAGATCTCACATAGGCTTCCATATACAGAAGGAGCTGGTGGAAGACAGGAACATGTTTCAAAGGGCAGCAATCACCTTCTAACTGATGTTCACTTGATGGTGTAAGTCCCTGACCATGAAAGCAAGGCTAACTTTTGAATAGACATGTGACAGCTCATGCAACACAAAAGCAGCCTTTCAGGTCCCACTCCTAGGCAGGGCAAACCCAGCATCCTTCCTCTCAAATGCTAGTAAGACACCATCTTGCTGTCAGGCTTCATACATAATGGTAATTCTTAATTCCAGCTCAAATAATCAGTGTCAGCTTAGAAGAAAGTACAGTGTTTTCTCAAATCACAAGTAATGGTTCTGCAGCTGCCAAAAGACTTCAAAGCAATTTGCTCAAGAGAAAGAATGCAAAATATCTCACTGCCAAAGGAAAAGTGCATTTTAAAAGACTATGAGAATTTTATTTGCACCTTGGCACCTTCAAGAACACCTATCTTATCACACTGGTTTTCAGAAACCTATAGGGATCTCCAGGGAGAGCAGCTGGTAGCACGTTCAAGCAGCAAAGTACAATGTCACTTGTGCTACCCACAGTTGGTGTGGTGACAGCTGCAGCAGAGCAGCAAAAGCACAGCCCTCCCAGCTGCCCAGGAGTGAATCCTTGCATCAATCCTTGCAAAACAGGTACTTACAGTTCAGAGGAGCCAGTTGTGGTTGAACCCTGAGTCCCCTTGCCAACCTGATCCTTCTTCTTGCCCTTCTTCCGTCCACGGTAGTAGGACCGCTCTCGCATTGGAAGCCACCGCTCAGGGTCGGGAGTCACCTTGGGGTCGTAGTTCTTCGGCAGCTTTCCTGAAGAACATCCAGAGCCAGGAAATGAGATTGCAGTCAACACAATAGAGGCATCACCAAGGGACATGCATGGGATGTCAGTAGCTGGCCAGCACAAAGAGACTAGCAACTACATCATCCTATCAGGTGTTGCTCTCATTTCTGAGAAAAAAATGCCCCCCCCCAACAAGCTATCATGAAGATGCAGGTTCCCAGAGACCCAGTCCTGGCAAAGGACTCTAGCTCCTAGGGACCTGGAGGCTGGCTATTTGAATAAAGAATTTGGAGAGCTCTCTGGAGCTGTGCTGTGTCAACAGCTAGGAAATACAACTTACCCTTCTTTTTTTTCTTCTTTTTCTTCACTTCCCCTTGTCTGAAAGGAAAACAAGACACTGTGACATAGGAGAATCAGAGCAGACAAGTCAACTAAAAACTAGCTCTGGAAGAAGCTAAACCATTCCCATCTCTCTAAGAACTTGGTCTGCCGCTACATAAAGCTCCTTGTGGTTAAACAACAGGCTTTCTTTCCAACCAGCCTGCCTTCTACAGCACTGTCCACATCACACCAGGTGTGGTTCTTGAACCACCCCAAAGCAGGATGCACCAGAGCTATAGCAATAAAATGAAATAAAAAATACAGAAGCCTGGTTTACCCTTGCTCCTTCTGCTGGTTGTCTCCAGTGAGCTTCCCAGCTTTCTTCCGAACATAGGTTGCTCCATGGGAGTTCTCCAGCGCATCAACATCTACTTTCAGTGACATGGTGTCTGAGGAAGGCAAGTGTTTGCTAAGACTGCAAGGGAGGAGTTCAGGGATGCAAACCAGCGAGCATAAACCCCCATGTTCTTCCAGACAGCAAGAGGCAACCTCAGCTTGAATAAATTCTGTTACCAGACAGGCCTATGGGGCCATTTCCATCTCTCTCACTACCTTCTTACACAAGGTGGGATGAGCTGCTTAATTGCCTTCTGCTCATTTTTCCTTCTTAAATATGGGGACACAGGGAACAACTTCCTGTGAAAGTGGCTCAGGTGAAAAAAGCAGTATGTGAACGACATTTTGGGTAAGCAAGAGCTTAGCCATATTGTATCAGCCCTGCATTACTACCACAGGTTTAAAATTCTGGCAGAAAAGATGGAGGAGTTCTTATTTTTGGTTCCACCTTATCTTATTAATTCTCAAAGAGAAGGAGGCCAAAGATAAAAGGGTTCTGAGATATCACGGTAATGAAGCCAATTAGAGACCTAATGTAGCTCCAGACAACTTGACCTGGATATGTAGCTGTTCCAGAGAGGTTCCTTGCCTTTCTTCAAGTAAGACTGGGTTCCACACAGCTGAAAATTCAAGGAAGCAATACCCAAACACCTCTTTTATCACCATTTAAAGGATACACTTTAGCTTTCTCAGGGTCAACCAGGGAATAGGCAGAGATGAGCTGTGCCAGAGTATGCACATCTTTTGGGTTTTGCCTTTGTAGAGGAAATAAAAAGCAAAACAAAACAGAAAAGGACCAAGTTACCAATGGTACTCATCCCAAAGAATGGTAACACCACACAGTGCTTGCTGCTGCAGCACAGTTGTTATCTGTGGGGAGAGGCATGATAGTACATGGTCTCCTCCAGAGCATACCACCAAACATCACCAGTGTGGATAAAGGGAGGTGCAGACAACTTCACAATATCATGAAGCAGGCAATAGAAGAGGAAAAACCCAGCAGCAAAGGCAAGCTAACACTCCCCCCAATCAAAGATCCCATTAAGTGCACAACAGAAACTAAAACTAAAACTAAAACCTAGACGTCCATGTTTATGTAGCACTAGAAAAAAACTGCATTCCAGTCCCCAAAGCAATGTTCACTGCACACAGAAAGCTTCTGGGATAAGTCTACCAAGTTTTCAAGTGAACATCAATTACAGATCAAATGAATTATCTCCCCTTTCTTCCAAAATACAGCCTTGCATTGAAGCCCCTGTGCAAAAGCAACTCTAAAGGACAATTATAGTCAATCAAAATTGTCAGACACTGCCTGCCACCAGGCAGCTTGCAGAGGACTCTGGGTGGAGACCTGCTGCTCAGTAACCACCCAACTCACTTCCAGAGCTCCTCCAAGTCGCTGATTGCTTCCTTCTTCCTGCCATGCTTTAGTTTGAAGTTGGCAGCTTCCCTTATCAGTGACAAATGGACAGGAGACTTTGGCTGAAAGACACAGCAGCCATGATTAGTTCCTTATTATCACAGCATGGAGCACAGCTCTAGCTGGCTTTAATGCCCCTGAGGCTTGGCCAAGGAGAACTGAGTTAGCACTCTGTCATGCAGAAAGTAGATCACCTTTGCACTCTGGGAAGTGAGGCAGAACTGCAGGGACAAGGCAGCTTGCTGCTCCACCATGTTTTCCCATCAGGGCTTCAGAAGTCCTCATGGCTACATTTAGGCATTCATTGATGCCACTCTCCTAATCTAACAGGAGCTGCTGCTCCCTATTTGTAACACATCTAAAATAATATATTATTGATAAATGCTCACAAAACAGGAGCTCATGTGTCTCCAAACCCCCAAAAGGATAACTGCTACAACAGGAAAAGCTGAATTGGACTAGCTAGAAAATCCAGGACAGATGCTTGCACATTAGCACCTCTGGTCTGACTTGCCTGGTACTGCTGATACCACTGGATAGCCTGCGTGAAGACTTCAATTGCACTGTCAATATCCTCTTCATGACTGTACATTGTCACCAACGCAGACACCTGCAAACAGTCAAGAGCAGTATATAGCAGATCTTCATGCAAATTGTCTACAGACAAAATCTCAGGAGTTAAATGATGGGATTTCCCAAAAGCAGAGTCAGTGTGAGCTTTCTGCTCTGTCCCTAAAAAACAGCTGTAGTAAGAGGCAGGATACCCAGGCCAGATCTTCCTACCCAAGTCACTCCCAAAGGAACGTCCCCATCATCTTTTTCCTATGGCACAAGCATAAGACTGCATTCCCAGAAGGAGCCTTCCTGTCTTGGCACTTTTATTTGCTTATCACACGACTCAGTTTCATTAGAAAAGCTTTTTCATCCCCCATTCTCTATCCCAAGATCTATCAAAAAAGAAATCAGCACTGAAGAGTTTATAAGGATACCATCCATTTTCTGACATCCCAGTAACAAGTAGAGGTGGCCCAGGGCAAGGAGCTGTTATTGTTAACTGCCCCTATAAATTATTTTGATCATTCACACTTATACTTGAAACACATCCTCAACTATTAGCCCCTGTTCAAGATGCTTATGCTGAACATGTGAGCATTTACAAGGCCATCAAGCTTTTCTGAAAACCAGATGGATAAGCAGGCAGACCGGGGTGATGCTGCAGGGGTGGAACACAGCACTATCCCCCTAAGGCCTGCTGTCCTAAAGCTGCTTCTAAAAGGTCCCAACAGTACATACCAGCAACCAGCAGTTGCTCCAGTCATGTTATGCAAGTAAATCCAGGCAACATGCAGGACTCAGAGATTACCAGGGAGTGTGAAGATAGGCACAGAACATCCCTCTGACAGGCAGAGTACTTCTGTGGCAACGTTCAAGCTACCTGAAGCAAGTTACAATACCACCTTTGTCCAAGACAAGATGATGGGCTCAGAATCCCTGCAGATACTCAAGTCAAGTGGAAACCACGGGGAAGAGGCAAAAAGGAGCAGGCAGTGCAAAATTCTCCTACAAGGGAAAAACCTTACACAGTTCAGACAGAGTTTTGCTTACCATACCAGGCTTGTGCTGCAGTTCTTCTATGCTCCTCAGGATCATGCAGGCTTTGGTGACACTGCCTGGAAGAGAGACAAAGAAGAACACACTCTGAATGGCATCACAACACCTGATCTCACCAGTGAACTTCAAGCCAAAAGTGAACAATGGGGACAGAACAATTCCCCTTCTCACATTGTCTCCCCCATTCCAGGAATTAAGGACAGGCCTCCACACAATGGACCTTTCTGCTCTTGCCACATCCTGCAAGGGTTCAGGAGCAAGCTTTGGCTACCAGGGAGCTCTCTTCAGGCTCAAGTCTGTGCTGCCTGACTGCACACAGGAATGGTACCATTATGGAACCTCACACTACTCCCAAAATTAACCTGCCCCAGAAGAGGTTCAGCCCTATTATTCACAGAGGCTGTGGGCATTTCTGCCAGCAATCTGTGGAGCCTGTGTATCCAGATATTAAACTATCAGCATTATCCTGCCATAGCTAAATATATGTATCACCTGACTGAGAGTATCTCTGCTCTGCACCCTGTCAGAACAGTGACTGCAGCAAAGATTGCCCTGAAGTCTGGTTTTCTTACCCCCTGTACCATTATCATGTGCAGACACTTCCCAACAAAGGAGGACACTAGATACCTTGAGCAATTTTTAGCTGGGCCATCGTCAGCTTGATCTCAGCAGCATTGGCAGGGTGCTGGTCTGCAAAGTCCTGAGTCAGAAGAAACAACAATTTAACTTGTGTGTGGGCACAAGGCTGCTGCTTTGGTGAATCATATGTCACGCTCAATCACAGCAAGCTGGCAACAGCCAAAGGAAGCTTTCAGCACAGGCAGGCTTCAGCACACAGCAGAGAAGGACCCCAAGTGTGCCCTTTCAGATTTCTGTCCCAGGCCACTCACTCCCTCCAAAGAAGGGTGTTGCAAACTGCTTGTAAGCAGAGCAGAAAAGCCTACTGCTTACCCTGGAAGTCTATTACAGCTTCCTAAGCATAAAAATCAGGGGTGTAGAGGAACTAGTTCCCTTTAAAAGCAGAATTGTTCAATTGGGTGTGAAGGTGTTCCAGCAGCATTAAATCAAACCAAAACAAGGGGTTTGGAAATTAAAATTTAAACTCTGGAAATTCAAACCAAACACAACAAACTAAAGGGAAACAGCACAGGAGAACACAAAGCACAAGTTTAAATGGCACTTGGCCAACTTTCTCTTGTTACCTGCAGAAGCCCTACGGCCTTTGCATGCTGCTTCTCACGACACAGCTGGGCTGCCTGGATAAGCACAGGGAGCAGGTGCTCAGGGCTCTGGGACTGCAGGCTTGCTGACAGCTTGCGGCACTGATCTGCCTGGAGTGGAAAGAGAGAACACACTTTTCTCAACCTCTGAAAGCACCTTTCACAGGGCTAAGAAACCAACAGTGCCTAAGAGTTAGTAGCCGTAACTCCTCTGAAATGAGTACACAGAACCAAGAAGTCCTCTTAGTGGCACTTCAGATACATCTAAGAACCCCCACACCCCTTTTGTTTTCTAGTTATCTCCACACCATCCTCCTTACAGCAATACCCAAGTCACTAAACAGATAGTTGTGCTTTTAGGGATAACTTTGTTTTTCTGCTCACTTATGTGCCTAAACCAAATGGTCTTATCTTCTGACATAGAACAGCTGCATCTCCATTTTTGGCCAGTCCAATTCCCATGGATTTAATCCCTAGCTACTTACTGCAAGTCAGTTTCCCTTACCTGGTTAGTGTACATTGCAAGCAAAGCTTTGTTGAATTCAATCGCCTGGAGCTGCTTCTTGGAGAGTTTATGCTCAACACCTTCTGCATTGGTCAGCTTCACCTTTTTCTTTGAATCAAAGACATTTTGGTCCTGGGGAAATTGCATATTGTGAGAAGATTTCACTACCTTCCTTGAAGAAGAAAAGGTCCCTGAGTCTGCAATTTAACTAATATTTAAGAAAACATCTTTACTGATTATCCCTTCTCTCCTCAGAAGCAGAGAAGCAAACTGAGTAACTACAATAAAAGCTGCAAGGTAATTCTATACCTTATTAATTGTGATGATATTATTTGCAATGACAGCAAGGAGTCCTACATCTGTTGGCCTGTAGATAACAAAAGCAGAAAGCATACTGTTACTGCATAGCAGTCTCTCACAGATAGAAGGCTGAGCATTTGTTTTAAAAAAATCTCTTACTTCAACTTGATTATTTGATTGTAGAGCTGTAGAGCATCCTCTGTACGACCCTGCAGTTGCATGATATAAGCCATCTGACCATGAATAATAGCCAGTTCAGCCTCAATGTCTTCCTCTGTCACATCCTGAAGGAAAATCAAAGCAAAAAGTAGAAAACTGCTATCTCACCTCTCCTCCCCTGGCTTCAGCACTCTGCTGGCAAACATCTGTGAGCATTCCCAGGCAGTATTAGTTGCAAAGTACCCCAGGTACCACAGGTGAGGATTGCAGCCACAGCACAGATAGAAGCGTATCTGAGTTAAACCGGGAGGAAAGAAAGCTTCACCTACCCCAGTGAGAATCTGATGATTACCTTAACTTGTACATTCAAACTACCCCTCTGCAGTGATTGGTTACAAATTCCCTGCTTGTCACCACTCACTCAGCATGTTCATCCCTAGCAGGGGTAGGTCATAGGGCAGTTTCAGACAACCTGTATCCTTCTACCTGCATCAGAACAGGCAACTATGCAAGGAGCATAGCAGCAAACAGCCTGCAGTGTCAGCTGTCCTCCTGCAACAGCCACGATGGCTGCCCCAGCCTGACAAGCTGGTAGCAGCAGAGCAGAGCAGCCCTAGCTCTCCTCTGGCTCTCTGCACTTTGTGACTGCACCCTTGCTCACGCTGTTGCAAAGCAAACACTCTCCAGAACAACATCAGGAACTTACAGAGTCTTCAGACAGCGACTGGCGGCACAATTCTACAAGGAAAAACAAATTGAAAAGCACAATTTAGAAGGCTTTAGGGGGAAAAAAACAGGCAAGAAGCATGGGGAACATGGAACTTTTTCATGTAAACTTCTGCAGCACTACAAGGGCACTGCAGACTACCAGTTTGGTGATGGATGGGACTAAGCATGAGAGGGCAGACTACATGATGAAGAAGAACTATCAAAGGTACAGAAGATACTGTCCCTCCCAGATAACTCATTTTCTCTCCTGAGCAAACTTCCTTAGACCTAGCTCCTGATCTTTACGATAGGGATCACTCAGCTGCAACTGCTCACCAGTCCTGTGAGTTAAGCGCTGCAAGCTTGTGATATTCAGCTTACATCACCCTTTATGGGGCAGCAATTCTGTTAGTTTTCAGTGCCCATACTAGTCACTTCTTCACTTTCTCATCCTTGTTTGCTTTCCAAAGGTCTACTATCGAAGGACACAGGGTCAAGTTGCACATGCTTATCAGTTGTATGGGTCAGTTGTTATTCTTCATCAAAACTGGGACAGAACCGACCTATTTATCTGTAATAGCAATTAGATCAGACAGAAACTTGTCCTTCCTAGTTCTCTCCCCAGATTTCTTTTTAAACACACAAAATCCCCCTTTTACCCCATAGAAAAAAATCCTCTTTGCTAAAAAGTTCATTTACTGGCTTATACTAATCCATACCGTAAAGTATCTTGAACTTTCATACCATGCTTTTAAATACATACTCATGCTAACAAAATTGGAACTAGAATAGATGAGACATGTTTATAAGATTACACTCATATCTACTTCCTTCTTCAAAAAAATGCACAAAGTTACTGAATACAAATCAGGGGACTGTAGGAAAGTCAGGAGATGGAACATGCTGCATGGCTCTGGAAAAGAGTTGCAGAGGAACATTTCTCCAAAAACACCAGCTTTGCAACAAATCCTGCTCCTGGTCAGTTTTTAAATTCTCAAAACCCTTTTTCCTCTGATTTGTGTCTACAGAGAGCAAATAACTACTTCTACCACACAAAGCTTCCCTCTCACCTCAGCAGGCTTTTACCTTCTGCTTTTTGTAGTTTTTTCATTGCTTCATTCAGCTTTCCTTGCCCAATCAATGCACATGCACTGTTATAACACAGTTCGTAGGTAGCTTCTCGAAGGCCTAAATCCTCCTAGCATGAAAAACAAATATAACATTGCATAAATACCAACTAATCTGCACAGATTTGACAGGCAACAGAGACAAACCATACTTTTCCTGTACATTCAAACTAATCCTTGAAAAATAAATTTAAGAAGCAAATTTAATAGGCCACACAGCTGACAAGTAAGTTGCAGCACAAAGGATCTTCCCTCACGCTGCACGAAGTCAGTGGCAACAGACAAGGCAGGAAGGAAACTCCAGTCTGAACCTGGGGAACTACTTAGGCGGGTGCAAGAGGGCAAGTAAGAATTGCTGCTCTACAGGATTAGAAAGTGGATGCACAACACTGAAAAGAAAGCTGAGGATACTGTGCAACCTTCAAGGACAAGGATTTCTAATCAAATGTTAACATTACAATCTGCAGTGTTCATTAACAAAAATATTCCCAAGCATGGCTGGGTGATGAGAGCAACTAGCTTTACCCTGGACAAGAGGGTAATGAGAGAGAAAAGTGCTAGTCACCAGAGGTGTTCTGCTAATGCAGGTTCAGAAGAATCTACTTCCTGCTCTGCTGTGACATCTAACAGTACAAGCTCTCTGGAGATCAAAGGTGAAGTATAATTCATGAACAATATCAGCATTTATTCCTCCACACAGGGAAAACCACTGCATGATCTTCTACACACTCAGAAATCTTTACGAGACAGGAACATATTTCTGTCCTGTTCAGTATCTACAATTTGTATCCTTTATTCTTTGGCTCTCACTCTAACACCCATAGACATACATACTCACTTACTGGCACCACCTTCTCCCATGTGCTTTGTGCTGCCACAACAGCAGAGAGGTTGGTTTTTCTCTCCTCCTCATACTCATCCTGGGAGTTGCGGATGAGATCCCTGTACGCGGCCAGACAATCGTCATAACGCTCCAGTTTGTACAACTGAGAAAGGAAAGGGATTAGCCCTCAGAACGGTATTATCCTGTGCATGCTGGTAACTACAGCCTCCTTCCTCCCTCCCCATGGACTGGGAGCAGCAGAGCATCATATGTTTTAAGCTGAACATTACTAACATTTGCATCTACCTTTAAGGGCAAGCTATACAGACTACACTTTCAAGCACTCAAGCAATGACACCAGATACCTGCACAAAAATGACACAGCTCTTACTCCTAAAACAGCTTCTTTAAAAGCAGCAGTTTACTCAGTTTTGTCCTCAAACAGCCTTCTTCCAAATTAGATCGCCCCTCTAAGAAAGAAATTAAATGAATGGTCTTTCATGCAGCTGAGAGAAGACGGCCAATTCTTCACAAAACTGTTCTGATCAACCAGGAAAAAAAACGACAGGAAAAAGTATAACTTTTTTTCTGCATCACATTTAGTGCCTGAGCCATCAGGCCCCACAAACCATTCCTGAACAGGTATCTAATGCAAAGAGATGGCTGAACCACAAAAAATCCCATCAGATCTCTTCCTTCCTCAACCAGATGGCTAACACCAGGCCAGACCCAGGAAGGGAGCAGAAGTCACAAATGTATTGCTTTGGTTCTGTGTGAATAAGACGATGACTCTGCTGCCAGAAACAGGCAACTGAAGCTCTACAGAAGTTTGAGCAGTTGCAACCATACCTGTCCTTACCTTCAAGCCAGAGAAGGAAATTCTGTCCCCATACTTGCCCCCCATTAGAGGAGGGACAAGGCATCCAGCATACAAAACTCCCACCAGGAAGAAAAGCTTGTAATTACCACTTGTCCGTAAAGCTCCTTCAGTTTGTCTGTCTGCTGACTGGCACTCTGAATGGTCTTGAGAGCACTTTCAATACGGTTCAACCTGTACTCACAGTAGGCTTTCTCAAAGGCAATAACGTCACTGCAAGGACAAGACAAAGGCTGACAGCATGCACTAGAGTTTCCATTCAACAGCACTCACTCACATATAATCAGCCCTAATTAGTCACAGACTGCTACATAACCGAAAATCCGAACACATGGTCTCAGATTACTGAATTGTGTATCCGTTGAGCACTGAAAGTATCTTCTATCTACCTGGTGTTCAACAGAGAAAGCATATCAAAACTTCATCCAAAAAAAAGGGTTCCTTTCTAATGGCATTTCCACACACATTGTATTCCAAATCCTCTCTGCTCCACACCACCTACTAATTATGTTAATCTAATGCTTAAAAGGTAAAACAGTAGCAAACTTCATTAAGGAGAAGGCATTACATTGTAATGAAATACTGCTACAGCAAACTTTTAAAGACAATCGATTTACAGAGAGAGAGAGAGAGACAGTCCCGCTCACAGGCCGGTACCAAGACAAAGGTAACATTAACCTATATGGAAACATCATTGCAGCAGAACCACAGCAAAAGGGTTTGCTTCTGCCAACATAAACTTGGCTTCAAAGCAAGCTCACACCAGCAGGGAAGCATTCTTGAAACAGAGCCTTGAATGCTATGTTCCACCTACCCCCTGAGTTACCACTTAGGCCAAAAGAAAATTAATCACCAATTCCTTTAGTTCATGCCTGGGGCCACTTGTTCTCAGCTTTACTTCGCCTACTTAAAATGATCGATTCAACTGAGTATTAAGAAGTTTGAAAATTAATGGCATTTAGAATTAAAGCAAAGCAGCCTCAGTGTAGGACAGGAAAACTTCAAGACAGACCAAGAACCACCACTTTCCTTGCTCAACAGGACATAGAAACAGACACACAGTAGAATGAGCCGAAAGAAGTTATAGGAAGGACTCTGAAACCAGTTGAATACAAAAAAAATATTCCTCTTCCTTACCATACAATAAAATAAGCTAAAAAACTTGAATCAAATCCCTTTTGTCCCAGGAAAGAAGGAATTGGTAAACACGGTAATTACATGTTATTCAGATGCAAATAAAAACAATGGTATGTTTCATCACACTGATAATTTCAACACACCTTTCTGGGAAGTTCCTTAATAAGAACAGTATCTGAAATACAAAAATTTTGCTGCCAGCCAGTTCTTGGGTTCTTTTCATCCTTGTTGCTGCACAAAGAACATCCTTACAAGGAACAAAATTAGAGTCTTAGGGACACATATGGGAAGCTTGACTTGTTCTCAAACACAATTTATCTCCAAGGTCCTGGTTTTGAGAGGATGCACAAAGAGCTTGCTTCACCCAAAAGCTGAGGCAGTTCCTCCAGGCTGGCAAAGCAAAGGACCCCAAAAGAGACATGTGGTGAGAAGCCAAGCAAAGCCAACAGCTTGCTGCCACCAACAAAGGCTTCTTCTTTCTCTCCCAGAGAGATCTGTCCCCTTCCCTTGTAACAGCCATGCTACCCAGCCACATCTACAAGCAGAATCAGCACGTGAAGGTGGCTGAAATCGCGGTTAGGGACAATCCCTTCAACAGTAACAGCAAGATGTTAGACTGCCTCAAACTCAACCAGACCCTGTCTCATCCCCTACCATAAATAAGTGTGTCACTGAGAAGACCAACCCTAATGTCTCTGAGAATATCCTGATCTTTATTTTGCTGCAGCAGCTTCTCAAGGACTCAGGAGTTTCATATTTTGTGAAGCACAGCAAGACACAACTCACCTGGTTAACAGTTTAGTGTGGGTATTGATTACACCAAGGGCTTCCTTGAAGTTCCCATTTTGGATAAGACACACTACTTTACACTGAAGTGCAGTCACATCGTCTTTGTTGATCTGCAGTACTGGAGCAGAAAGCAGTTTCAACACAATGATCCAACTCAAACACACTCAGGCTTTGTGAGAGACTCATTACTAGAGCTGCAAAACCCATCCTAGAGAGCGGTCACGTCAGCTTAAAGCACCCTGGCATGCCTTGCTTTGGCTCAGACCACGAAGCAAACCCTAGCAGGATAAAACAATCCAGCACAAATCCTGAACTTACCAGAAGCATGCACTGTGCTAACATGTCTGGAAGAGAGCTGCACCAAAGGGGCTACAGACACCTGGGCAAACCTTTCCTCGGCACTTCACTTCCAGGCAGAGAACACACTGCCAAGGCCCCGGTGCCACGTAAAGGATATCAGGAAGAAAAACAGCTGGTACAGAAGAACAGTGTGGCTCTTGTCAGGGAGTCACTTTACACACTTAAACTTTCTGCCAGTGGATGACAATAAAGGAGAACTAGAAGAGAGGCATGAGTTTTGCTATTTGATTTTTTCCACGGCTGCCAGCTTTTCCAGAGCAGTAGATGAATCCCTACTGCCTACCAGCAAAACCAAAACTTTTAACCACAACGTGCCTTATACTGCAATCCCGTTTTGGAAGGCAAACCACCAAAACAACACATCTGAACATGAACTCTCCGTTTAGAGCAAGTTATTGCTCCCAAGTCGGTTAGTCCATATGCACACCACCACTTCTCCAGTCCCCGGAGAAAAAGCCCTCCTTCCTCCCATGATCGAAACGGAAGGAACACCCACAAATAACTCCGAAGGTCTGACCCACAGCAAGGGATGCGTGATGCAACACAAGCACCCGATGGTCGTGGTACAGCAGCGGAGCCTGGGCCCCGGCTGCCCCTCTTCTCTCCAGCCCAACATAGTAAGATCCCCGAAGGCTTTGCCCGCAGCCCTGCTCCAGGCACGAAACCTACGGACGGACAGCACTCGCCCCCCGCCACACCGCAGCGCCCCTCCACAAGGCCACCGCGCCCGGGCAGGGACCACAGACCCGCGGGGCGGGGCCGGCACTGCCGCCGCACTCACTCTTATTGACGGACTTGAGTGCGCGGGCGAAGTCGCCGTTCTGTCCGCAGCGGTTGACTTCGCTCCACAGCCCCGCGGCCGCCGCCGGCCCCGCGGCCGCCGCCATCTTGGCACGGGGACCAGACACACGTCGCGGGGGCGGCGCTGCGCCGGAAGCGGAAGTGCCGAGCGGGGCCCCGCCCCGGCCGCCGCGCTCTTCCGGCAGCCCCGCCCTGCCCGGAGCCGGGCTCTGCGATTGCCGCCGTGCCCTGCGATTGCCTCAGTGCCCTGCAGCTTCCTACTCCCGCGGGCGTGAGGTGTAACACGGCCCAGTGCGGGTTCTGCACCTGGACAGCCCCGGAGGTCTGTATAGATTGGGAACGAGAGGCTGCAGAGCAGCGCTGCAGAAAGGGAGCTGGGGGTGCTGGTCCATGGCAAGTTGAATGTGAGTCACTGAGCCCTGGCTGCCAGGAGGGCCAGCCCTGTCCTGGGGGGCATCAGGCACAGCCAGGGAAGGGAGAGGATTGTCCCGCTCTGCTCTGCACTGGGGCGAGTGCTGGGGGCAGTTCTGGGTGCCACAACATAAAGACATTGAGCTGTTAGAGAAAATCCAAAGAACGGTGAAGGGCGTTGAGAGGAAGCCCTATGAAGAGCCTTGGAGGCCACTTGGTTTGTTCAGCCTGGAGTAGAGAAGGGAGACCTCACTGTGGCCTTCAACGTCCTTATGAGAGGAAGAGGAGGGGCGAGTACAGATCTCTTCACTCTGGTGACAAGTGACAGTCAGTAAAAGTCTAGGCTACATATCAGGAAAAAGTTCTTCATCCAGAGGGTGGTCAGGCACTGGAACAAGTTCCCCAGGGAAGGGGTCACAGCACCAAGCCTGACATTCAAGACAGCCAAGAATTCAAGTTTTGGACAATGTTGTCAGGCACATGGTGTGATTCTGGGGATGGTCCTGCAAAGGGACGGGAGCCGATGTCATCCTGATGAGTCTCTTCCAGCTCAGCATATTCGGTGATTCTGCTGATTTGCCTTCATGAAAATGATCTGCATATGTAGCACCTTAGTTATTGCCAAATAACTCCACTCCCAATGTTTTTGACTAAAGTGAGTGTGGAGAGGGAAGGGATGATTGATCACCCCTAAAGGATTTTCCACCAACACCCATTACTTTCTTATAAAAAACTGGCATCAGTCATCAATTTTCACATTTCAGAAATGTTGTGATTACAAATACCACAAAGGCTGTATGTTTTCTAAAATAAAAGTTGTAGAGTTATAAATATGTCAGAGGGTTAAGGTGGCCATCACTCTGTATAACACCACCAACATATCAGGATTTGGCTTTCAAACAGAAACTGAAGAAAAAACTGCCATGTGAGATATGACCGACAACCCAGTGCAACTTGGACACTGGAGCTTCTCTTTATAAAGCAGTCCCAGGGAAACTGGGACAAATACTCACTCTGAAGGACTAGTGAGCAGCATAGTGTCATCTCTTCCACAGGAGTAACAACCATATTAAAGAAAGGAAAAAGAACAATTAATACTTTAAACAAAATACTCTTTTTATTAGAGTATTTTTGATTAAACATACAGAACTCAAGATTGCTATTTAAAATTTGTATCGCTCAAAGTTTTTCCCTCTAGAAGGATGGTAACACAATCTCAGTGCATATTATATGGAAGGATCATACCTCTCAAGTGTCTTGCTCATAAATCAGAGCAATACTGCATGTACTTGGTGTGCAAGCAAGGAGGGAGTGCTGTAATGCAATTAACAAACAAAAAATGCACCACCAATACATACACAGTCAGCTCCACAACCAGTGATCCAGCGAGTAGCATCACATGGCTTCAGGAATGAAGAAGAAAACAGTTCTTGACCATGAAGAAGTAATAGGTAACAGACTCGTACAAGTCTAGGCATTCCTCCTTTGTAAGGACTGCAGAGGACTGCAACTTTAGCCACTATTTGGAAGATTTTTCTGAGGCCTCCATTGTGCTGGGGGCACGGGCAGAAATCTTGCCGAAAAAGGGAAAGAAACGTGATCCTACAGCCCTCGTACAGCTCCAAACACCACTGTCACAGGCAGCCTGGTGAAGCACTTGCTTATGCTTGAAATACGTCTGCTGTGGACTGGCTTCTGCACTGGAGCCTTGGCATCTGCTTGTTCCTCTGTTCCACACACAGGACATCAACAAAGCAATGTCTGGAGACACCTACACCCCAGCTGTCCCCGTCTGCCAGTACCGGTTCCTGGAGTACACCCCATTGCTATCAGACTTTGTATATACCCATATACATTTATGAACATATTTATATGCAAACTTTATACTTTGTTTGCATCCACACACAAATACTACAGCCAAGATCTGCAGTTCTGTGCCTTTTCATACTGTTGAGCAAAACCTAAGCAATTGTCAGTTTTCTATTACATATAGTTAGGTTCCATAGACTTACTTTTAAAGAATTGAAAAATACACTTTAGAAGTAAGTTTGGTCAAGGTCATCACTGCACGAGGTACAGGCAAACCTGGTTAAGTGGTACTCATCAACTGTGTTGTGATGGAATGCCCAATGGCAGATTTCTTCAAATGAAAAATCCGGACAATTGAGAGGTATGCAGAAAACTTGTCTTAAATACTTGAAGCTACATGTGCAATCTTACAGAACACAAGCTACAGTTACAGACATAACAGTAAATCTTATTAACCAATAGTGCATAAGAACTTAAAAACAGTCAGTGAAATCAGTTCAGCCAATGACTTCCAAAAAAGTCGTGCCTCAGCTGCATTGAGGGGAGGAAAGAAAAGAAAAAGGGGGGAAAACTCATTCTTAGGCAAATTTAACATGAAGTTTTAATCTACCTTTTAAAAGCTGTTTTATTATATATTTGTATATATATGCTATGTATAAAATAAATTAAAAAGGGGGAGGAGGAAATATGCTTTGTATATGCTTCAAATTAACACAGACCAGTAGTTCCATAACTGAACATTTTACCATCTTTGTGGTAAAAAGTTGACATAAAAGTTCAAAACCATACAATACTTATAAATAGAGTTCAAAAGATACTTCTTTAAAAAATGGAATTTGAACATAATTTTCTCTTCCCCTACAATACACTTCAGTTTTGTATGTAAGCATCAATACATTTACAGAGTATTTGAATGTCACATCCACAGAATC
The DNA here is from genome assembly GCA_013401135.1 of Cettia cetti. Taxonomy (NCBI): domain Eukaryota; kingdom Metazoa; phylum Chordata; class Aves; order Passeriformes; family Sylviidae; genus Cettia; species Cettia cetti. The sequence continues at coordinate 19,091 of VZUI01003859.1, forward strand.
TGTAACAAAGCAGGTAAAAGAGCTAATGATGTTAAAATTTAGGACTTTTCTCCCAAATAACTCTACCTGCTTCTCAGCCTTCTTCTGAAATGAAGGCGATCAACATTCATCACCCAGTCTGAGGTATGGGCAGAAGAAAATCTGCAACTGGTACTTTCCAACCCACCTTGCCTCTGCTAAAATATAGCAACAATCTATTGGTCTGGTAATTGGCAATGGTGGTGGACAATCTCTTACCTCCATTCAGCTTGTATATAATTTAATCCTGGTATTAAAAAAAAAATAAATTGAAACATAGTATTAATGCTTAACTTAAAAAAAACAAAACAAAACAAACCCCACCAACAAAGTAAAACCCCACCAAACCCCCCCAACTTTAAATCTCTCAAACTATGTTTAAATGTTGTTCCTGGTTTAAAGCTTCACATAAAACATTGGACAGAAGGATGACAATTTTAAACCAAGAGAGCACCTAAAAACATACCATAGGTAAAAATGAAATCAATCATCTCTCCACTTCATAAAAACGTAGAAACCCTGTCAGCAACAGTAGTACACTCAGAACGAACAACGTCAAAAGGAGCATCTAGAATACTCAAGAGGCTTGCTACGCTACTTCTCTTTATTGCCCATTCTCTCATTTGTATGGATGGCCACTGCATGACAAGATGCCTGTGGGTAGTTCTCTGATCTTCCTTTCACCACTGCTGCCAGCTGAAGTCGTCATTGCTGCCAAAGACCAAGAAAAATCCTAGGATCGTGGCAAAGATGACTGTATTCCCAGTGAGAACGAGTGCACATGCGCCCCAGTAAATCTGTGAACAGGGGGAATTCAGTTAGACACATCTGGAGCTGAACACTAACAAGACAAGGGGCAACATCTTCTTGTCCCATTCTCGACAAAGCTCAGTAACATGTCCATGATGCAAGAGGCATCCTTATTTGTGGTTACACCAAGCAGGTTGGGTTTACAATTACTTGACAAATTCACAGCCTGCCAAGCAGCACTGCAAGTTTCTTCTAGCTGTACTCAAAGCATTGGCTTGCAGGCACAACTGGTTTGGTATGTAAAGGAAGGCTAGACAAGAGCATCAAACATATCTGCAGCCCAGCTATGCTGTAAGACTTTTTAAAACAGGTATTTAAGGTCTTCAAAATGCCAGCAGACATCCCAGGAACCAAAAAGGAGGTGGATGTTTTCACAGGAGAGTAAGTGGATTACTCAAAGGGTGTGAGGCATTCAAACTGCCCATCTGAGCTATTACCTAAAGACATTTATGAAAGTGCACTCCATGTTTTTTTACTTAGTAGTGCTTTCTGACATTCATAGAAACAAAGTGAACTTTTAAAGTATTTTAGTGAAAAGCTGTGTACTAGGAAATATGTAATGAGAACTTGGAAGTTTAAGAAAATGACACCAATAGCATTTACAGTGAGTACAAAAATGCTTTTTTTGTTTGTTTGTTTATTCATGCTGCTCTAGCCCAACCATTCCACAAATTGTCTTTGAAGTATTCTTTCCTTGGTTACTTCCCTGTTAAGGTTTCACAGTATTTTCTGTCTCATTTTCTCCGCATTGCATTGTTAGGCTTTATTACATGACCATGTGACTTAATTGGCAATCACAATGTTCTGCCATGCTCCCATTTCTGTATTGATTTTTCTTGTAAAAAAAAAATAATCTTATTCTGGCTCCAAAAGTACGTAATTATAAGAGTTATTTAGTGCATGAAAGCTTTACCTTCAATAAACAAACACAAAGAACAAAGTTTTCTAGAGAAAAAAGGCAATCACAGGTTGAAATATTACTAACCAGTTCTGCTCTTGCAAACACTATGGGCAGCCCAAATGCTGAGACCACAATGCCTGTTGTAAGGAATATTGCCAGCTCCTTGCAGGCATTACTTGTAGCATCCGTGTCATCTACCAATCTTCTTGCTATGCAGTATGGGATAGGAGAAAGGATGTAAAAAAACAGAACAAACAATGGCCAGTACTGGCTGAAAAAGAAAGGAGAAGAAAAGTTTTAGTTACTTGGATTACCTTTCTGCTCCTCCTAGAATCAATGCAAGGCATTTTCCCCATCCAGCATCCCCATTTAGGAAAGACAGACCAGCCCAAGAAGGTAAAACCTTTGACTTGGAATGAGCTGACATTAATCCAACAGACCATGTGCTTGAGTGGCTTCAGCTGACCTCAACAGCAGCAAAGCTCACTAACAGGATATTCATAAAGCAAGATTTCCCTAAGCAAGCCTAAATCTAATGCAACTTCACAAGGTGAGCTTATCTCCAAGTTTATCCTGTCAGCTGTACTTAAGACACACCTCTACAGCACCCCAGGTTAGATTTCTAGGCACACAGATGCAGGTGCACATTGTTTCAATAAAACTTCACTGCATTGTTTGAAGGGCAATTGCATAAGGGTCTCCTTCCCAAGGGTTTGTGTCACTAGCACTCGTTTTATAACAAAAGAAAGCTGGCCTAGGAATTCTAGTCATATATGTAGAAACTGCAATTCACAATCAATAACAGGTCTATTCACAGAATATTTGGTGTTTATTCAACAGTGAATAAGTCAATTTAAAATATTTTCTGTGAAGTCAACATTCACTTGCAAAGAGTCAAAGTCACAGGCCTTACTATCTGATCACTTGGTCTGTGACTCTGTATCTCCTGTATCTCTGTATCTCCTGTAAACCAGGAGATAGGAATCAGTGTCAGGAAAGTACAGATAGCAGCTGCAATTACTGGAGATGCTATCTTACAAGTGTTGGACACAGCCAAGGATCCACCTGATAGTCACCGACAGCCCAGCTACCTCTAGGCAGCCACACAAAATGCAAATGCTTCCCTGGATAACACACACTTGCTGCCCACCACGGGAGATGCTGCTGCCTGGCCAGCCACAGCGGGACACCACTCGAGATAGTCCGGGCAATGCATCCTTTCACAGTTTGCAGCCAGGCCTGGTAGTTTAACTTTTGCTGCCATTACGTTTTAGGATTAATTAAATCCTGGATGGTCTCTTCCCCCCCCCCCCCCCCCCCCCCAATCTTTTGAAGCAAAAGCCAAAAAAGCCCAACCAACCAAAAAAAACAAAAACCCCAATAACCCCACCCAAAAAACCTGAGGCCCCCCTACACAGAGAGGACTTATCAATCCACCATTATGGACGCCGGACTCCTCTGAAGTTACAAGAGGAGTAACAAAGAAATAGAAGAATAGAACGAGAGTGCACGATACTTGTATTGGGGCAGGGCACATCCGAGCATCAAGAACATCAGTCCGACCGCTCCCCCAAAGGACAGGCTGATCAGCGCTACAACGAGAACAAATCGAACCAATATGAAAGGTGCAACGCACCGTACAAGACACCGACCGCCGCCCGCAAACGAACGCGGGGCTCGGCTCAGCCCCGGCTGCCCGGCGGAGCGGGGAACACTCGGGCTCCCGCGGCGGCTCCCGGCCCCTCCCGCCCGAGGGCCCGCCCGGCCCCTCCCCTCGCGGGCCGCGCGCGCTCGACGTTACCGGCGGCCCCGCGCCGCCCCGCGCTCACCTTTGATTCCCGCCATGGCGCCGCCCGTCCCGACAGTCGCGCGGCACCGGAGAGGCGCGCGCCGGGAACCGGAAGTGCCGCGCGGAAGCGGAAGCCGCTTCCGGCAAGGGGGGGGGCCATGCCCCGCCCCTCCCTGACAGGCCCCGTGACGCTCATACGTGGCGCTCGCGCAGGCCCCGCGGTGGCAGCCCCGCCCCCTGGCGGGCGCGCGAAGCGCCGCGCCCTCGCTGCCCATTGGCCCCACGGCACGTTGGGGGCGGGGCCTCTCCCCGGACCTCGCGCGTTCCTGCTCGGCCCGCGCCCCTCGGCCGAAGGGTGACAGCTCCCGGTGCTGCCATGGCGGGGCTGGCTCCAGCCCTGCTCCTCCTGCTCTGCGCCGCCGCGGGACCCGCGATGGGCTGGGACCGGTCAGGTGAGACCCCTGGGGATAAGGAGGGCTCAGCGCGGCCTCAGCCGCACCTGCCGCCTCTCCCGGCGCGTTGGCGGCTCCTCGCGGCCCGGCACTGCGTAGTGCTGCCGGTTTAGTGGCGGCCGGCGCGGAGGAAGAAGGGCTTGTTCCGGGATCTGTGCAAGGGAACGTTTGGCTTTGGGCTCCCGCTAAACGGGCTTGGGTCGCAGCAGTGACCCCGAACTGCAATTAATGGAATTTGTCTGCCTGCGAGGAGTAGCCCAGAGCTTCCTCGGAAGGAAATAGGGATCTCTGCCGTGTCTCCTGTGCGTCTTATGCTTCCTAGAACTTCATCTCGTAAAAATGCAGGCTTATTGCTTCGGCCTCTGTATCTCCAGCCTTCTCCTGAGAGGAGGCCCTCGTAGCCAAGAGGAGTACACCTGCAGAAGCGCTGACAAGCAGTAGGAAGAATTTTTTCACAGGAAGGGTGATCAAATACTGGAATTGGCTGCCCAGAGCGGTGGTGGAGTCATCGTCCCTGGAGGTGTTTAGGGAAAAACTGGACGTGGCACTCAGTGCCATGGTCTGGTTGACATGATAGGGTTATGTTGTCGAGGTTGGACGTGGTGATCGCAGAGGTCTTTCCCAGCCTAATGAATTCTTTGTGCTGCCTGTTTCAGGGAAGGTTCTGCTGAGGGATGTTCAGGCGCTCACTCTCCACAGAGGGCAATACACAACATCCAGGCGGACAGCTGCGGTCCCTCAGCTGCAGTGCACAGGAGGCTCTGCGGGGTGTTCCCGTGTCCCTGAGGTTGTTCAGTGTTACAACAAAGGATGGGATGGCTATGATGTACAGGTAACTGTTTAAAACTTGTTAAACGGTTTGTGAAATCACTTTCCTCCAAGCTGGTAAGTGCTGAAGGAGTGAAGAATAGTGAGCTAGGTTGTGAGTTCAGGTGCATTTTGTTAGATGAACTCTTGCAGCTAAAACTTAAATACTTTTAGGTTTGGTTTGTCCAGAACTATTGTCGGTATATGTTTGAAATATCTTTGAAGGAGCTAATATAAAAGCATGGCATAGCAAACCATTGTTGGTTTTAAATAAAATGGTGCTCAGGTTTATAAAATCAAGCTCTTGTAAACCCCAGAGGATGCTTTTGAATTATTATTGCTGTGTGAATTTCAATTTTTATTAGCATGGAAAGGGCTTCTAAATATTTGGTTCACTTCAACTCTACCTTCCAAAAACAAAATTTCAGACTTACCTGACTTCCACTTGCACCTTAGGATGTGAGTACTAGTCAGTAAATAATCTTGACTTTGAGCTGTCACCAAGGTCCCTGTCAATAGATAATGAGGAATCAAGGCTGAAAGTAAGTGCTGAGACTGCTATGGTATTGTGAAAGAACAGCCAAACATTAATTGGCAGTTGGTACTACTGTACTGAATTACTAACTTAGAAACAACTACTTTTTTATTTCTTCTCAAAAATATGTGTCACGTGCCATTAGAGATCCCTATGTTTGGGTACCTCAAGGGAGTGTGAGCCTGAGGATCCACCTATGTTCAACCAGAGAATCCCCAATGTAATTGTTAAGCATTGCTTATGGATGCCTAATGATGTCTGTCCCAGTTTCTTTGGTTTCTGCCCAGACACAAATGGACAGAATGGTGCACTGGATTTCAGGCTCACGCGTTGCGCTTTCGTAGCTGCCATCGAGTTTGCACAGGACAGGCATTTATTAAGTAGTTGCACAGGGTACAGCACTTTTTTAGAAGTATTGCTGTATCTCAAGAAGGGATATTTGAAAAATGTGTTCAGTGAAGAAAACCAAATCTTCCAGAGTTGTAATTCTTCAGTGTTCTGAAAGATAAGATCTTTTTTAACTTTTAAGATTTAAGATACATTTAAACATCAAATACCTACTCCTTTTCAAAATAGGGGCACATGGAAATTTCCTACTATGGCCTGTAGATGATTTGCTAGCAATTACAGCTTTATTTCAGGGTGTATGTGGGAAAGCAGATGGGTGTTTTCATCTTTGGAGCAGTATGTTTTATTTTGTATTGTGTTTTTTTTTTTCAGTGGCAGTGTAAAGCAGACTTGGAAAATGCCTACCGTTTTGGACAAATGGAAGTGAGCTGTGAAGGCTACGATTACCCGGATGATCCTTACATACTAAGAGGCTCTTGTAGTTTGCTGTTCAAGCTAGAGCTGACTGAGGAAGGTGAAAGGAAAGTGAAGAACTCTGGAAGCTTTGGCTCTAGCTATTACCAGTCAAAGAAAGATTATTCTGATTCTGGTTCTGGAGCAATTGTTGTAATTGTTCTTCTCGTTCTTGCATTTGGAGTATACAAGTTCTTCCTCAGCAACCAGCAGTCTCAGCAGAGTTCTGGGCACAGTGATGGCTTCTCTCAGCCCTGGCAGAGTCAGCAGGCACCTCCTCCTCCTGGTTTTAAGTCCACCTTCACAGGTAGGGCTCTGAGCCATTTACAATATTCAAAAGAGCAAGCAAGATTGTCCTGTTTTGTCTGTGGTAGGGGAAGGTGGGATAAAGTTAAAACCACAGCATTTGCAGGCAACTGGCTGCAGAGCCTACGGCCGGCTTTGTATTCTGCTCTTTGTTCAAAAGAGGAAATAAGGGCTTGGTTTTCCACAGGCATTCAGGGCAGGCTGCCCTTTGAACCTTTGCAAAGCCACCTCTCCATGCTCTGCAAGCATTCTTTTCATCACCTGTGAAACAGCAGGATTGTGACAGGGAGAAAAAGAATTATCTTAGGTAATCTTGAAAAGAGAATGTTCTTACACAGCCAGAAAAAAACCATGCCAAAGGAGCACTCTGAAACTTTACAGAATGGCCTTTGAGCCCTGATTTCATTCACATAGCAGTTGATGGAGTTGAGTATCATGTACCAGCCCTCTGTTTAACAGGGCTTCAGTGTAGTCCCAGCAGCTGAAATATTTGGTTCCCAGGGCAGAGAACAGAGTCTGTGAACTGTCATTAGAGGGTACAGCATCTGAATCTCATGTGGAGCCTTTCATCTGAAGTTGAAAATTACAAAAGCAATGACAAGGCTGCTGCGGAGAAAAGGGGCAGCTTTTCTTTTCCCAGAAAACTGGTGACTTCTGTCACATAATAAATGGTCTTCCTTAGGCCGACATAGCGCCTCATGGAAATAAACATTACTCATCTGGCATCTGACTAACTCATTTAACCCTGTAAACATGAAAGCTGCTTGCAACACTGGAACTGGAACTTAAATTATATTCTCACAAGTTACTTTTTTTTTAATAGAGAAGAGGTTTTGGCAAGAAAATACATAGCAAGGATTAGGTTTACTTAGTTGAAAGTTTATATTTAAATAATGCTTATTAATGCTTTCTCCAAGTTTTGTTCAAACAGCTCAGCCAACAGAGGGTGTAGTGTAATTCTTTTGGATAGCCTTGTGCAGGGCGTGTGCAGCAGAAACTTTCAGCTTTACCTGCACCAGAAAATTAAAGGGATTCTACTTCTGTTTGCTTTGCTAATTGTTTTGCATGTAGTTATGTCAGACTGTCTGTCTGTGCTGTGTGCTGTGGCCATGTGTGGGTGTGGCACTGGCTGTACAGTGGTGGTCAGCAAGAGCCCTGGCCATGACACACAGCTCTGTCACACTGGGCACAGGTGAAACAATGAAGGGTTATTTTCAGGGTTTTCCTGTTCAGTTCTGTGTCATTTAATTGCCCCAATGCATTTTTCTTTGCAAGAGTCTCAAATCCAGCAAGGGCAGGGCCTTGAGAATGTTTTCTTGAGGACTGCTGAAAACTGAGACACTAAAAATAAGCATTGAGAGCCATATAATACTTAACTTGTGATGTTTTTAATAAGGCACGTCAATGATTTGTCTTTAGATTTAGGCAAAGTAAGGAGGAAAACTGAAATGTGGAGCCAGATTAAAAATACTGTTAGGCTACTTCATGCATTTAGTGTCTGCCTTGCATTGTGGAAGCAGAGCTAAAGCACATCTCTGTGTGAGATTCCAGGAATGTATTAGTCTTTGGAAACCTGGACAGTAATGAAAAGCAATGCTGTTTACATATTGCTGTTAATATTTAATTCGCCTCATTTTAAATCCCCTTAACATGCAGAATGTGTCCTGTGAAACTTGTTTAGCTAGATTATCTTAATTAAATTCTGCTTTCTCTCAGTTAGTTGTTTGACATGATTCTTACTCTAGATATTTCAACAAAAAATTACTCAGTTTTCTGAGTCAATGTTCAGTCATAGTGGTTTTGAACAAATGAGTTGGTTCATCTTTGATTAACATTGTTTTCTCAGCAAATTAAGTAATTTTTTGTTGTTGTTCCAAATCAGCATAATTTAATGGTATGTCATCTCAATGAGAGTTTATATTTCTTGCCACACATTCAAAATTAAATTGAACATCAAATCCAGTCTAAACTGAAACTGATTATTTCATTATTGTTTTATCTTCTGTGACTTCACGCAAACTGTATCAGTTATAAAAACAAACTGGGCCCTCTAATTTTTACCTATGTCATCTCTGGCCCACTTGTTCAGGTGGGCATGTTTCAGGGAGACCCTAATGTTATCTTCAGTCGTTGTTATTCTTCCTTATGTGTTAAGCCCGTGGTTGAGCTTATTCTTGCATCCATGATTTTTGCTAGACCAGAAAATTATTCTACTTTGGGTTTGTATTTTCTCTTTTTCTTTCTAAATGGAAGACATTAATTCTGACTCAGAACCTCATGTTATGCAGGTCACATGTCAAAAAATTTGTGACTCTCCTTCCCCCACAACCTACTTGATATGCTTGCAGTTTCATCAAGGTATTTGTCAAGCTTGGTGACTCATGCACAATGAAAATTTTGCAATGTGATTGCAGTTAGCTTGGCTTTTGATAACAAGTGCCAGACTAGGATTACCAGCAACAATACCAGTAATGTTAGCGTTACCCTGAGCCACTGTGACTCAAACCGTGCAGCTGTGCTCAGTGAGATTAGGAGCTGTGTCTTTGTGGTTTGCTCTCACTATGCAGTGTTACCTACTTGATTTGTGTTCCTGCATCTGCTTCTGGCCTGCTCGGTGACCTTCAGCAGATTATTCTTTCTTAGTTTCCTTTTCTATTTTTAATCTAACTCGTCTGTTTATAGATCAGCGGGCAGGGACTCTTTCCATGTTTTGCAAACGTCAGAGTTGTGAGATGAAGTGGAAGCAGATTTTCACATAAAACTCTTTATAGTAGTGTTAGTTTATGTGGGACTTCCTGCTTTCTGAACTGTGAGGTCTTTAAAGTTAAGCTTGATCAAAAATCTGCTGAAATCAGGAGCAGTTTGTTGTTTAATTTTCCATTATCTTTAACAGGAGAGAATTTTGTTGCAACAGCTGGCCTGAGGATTAGTCTGTTACTAACTTATGCTTCCTATTTTCATTTTGTTTAAGATGACAACAACTTTGGAACTCATTCCCATCATGGAACCAGTTCAGGACCAGGATTTTGGACTGGATTAGGAGCAGGAGGCTTGCTAGGCTACTTGGCAGGCAGTCACAGGTAAAATATGCATACTATCAGATTTTAAGCATTTAAGCTTTCAAGGGGTATGCCACATAGTATATTGACATTGTTTCTAAGATTTCAGGCCTGTGTCATTCAAATTATAGAATACTCCCACTAGAAGAATTTTGAGCAGCTGTTTGTAGCTCCAGGACCAGAGACATTTCAAACATGTTTCTGAGGCAGAATTGGAAAGACTGAGGTACTTTATTCTGCTTCCTCTGACCTGGCATGATGGCCTGCAAATTTAAATTGAGCATTTAAACAATTTATCTGCAGAATGCCTTAAAACACACATAGTTATATTAAGCATATAATCATCTGTCTATGGATCTCTTGTATCAGTGTTAACTTTCCTAAAATAAGTCTGGATGGCCATATTTGGTATAGACTTTTAAACATTGAGAAAGCATCATTTTTAGATTAACAGTTTAAAGAGAGCAGTTGCTGCTATTTTAGGCTTCACTGGAGAAAATATTAGATTCCTGCAGGGAATCTTCAGAGCCTAAGCATTTTTCTCTATTTATCAAATAACTTGCCTATGTATTAAGTCTATTCCTGTAGAAATGTAACAGATTAAGGATTAAGAGATATGGACAGGAGTGTACTAAGCATCTGCATTGTAAAGTTGTGGGCTATTTTTAATAAGAGAAGCCTTATATTAATTCTGCTAAGAATTTTTCTAAGGTATAATGTGTTAAAGTTTTTATTGACCGGGTATTTCTTAAGGCTTAAATACATGACTCTTGTGTTGAGGCATTATATTTATGTAGTATCTACATACAGGTTAGTTCCTCGATTTCTATACACCCCCCCCATTTCAGTAGCCACTAATTATTGTTCAAGATTAGAGATCTGAGTAAGTCTAAATATATAAACAAGCTTCCTAACTTGGGCTTCTTTTTGTTTAAAACGGTTTTTGGTCCAGTATTACTTAATTTGGCTTCTTAGGCTTTTGAAATTGTGTGCCTCAAAATGCTGGTTCCAGGAAGTGTGAGAGAGCTGTTTGTAAATTTCAACAGCAGGAAATTCCATATCCATGGAATCAAGTAATTTTAAGTGAGTGAGTCAAAGACCATGATCTGTTAGTATTCCTGATACGACCTTTTCAAGATAGTTAACAGAAGGATGTTTTCTCATGCCAAGCATGGCTGGGATGTAGGTGATGCCAAAATGCATTTAAACTTCAGATTTCAAATTTCTTTCTTGTCTGACAGAATCTAAGGTCAAATTTCAGAGAGAAAAATTTCCTCATTTGCAATTGTTAGAATTCCTTATTCTGAAGAACAAAGGTAAATCTGCTTTTGAAAGTCTACAGATCATGATATCGCAGCACTGAATGTCATTGCTCTCACTGTGTTAATTACATTAAACAGGAATATTTCCAGCTTTGAAATAACTGCTTAGGGTTTCCCCTTGGAGGTGCAGTTCTCTTCTTTGAAATGGTATCATCTTAATTTTTCCTAAGGCCACTAATGAAGCCTTCCTTCTGCTCTGTTTCATGCCAGAGCGCAGCCACGTTCCGCGTATCACAGTATGTGGACAGATCCCACAGCTGTACCTCCTATGCATGGCTACTCAAGGAATTCCACAGAAAACAGCAGTTCAGGAACAAGAACTGCTTCTGGTAAGGCAAAACACCTTTTAATTTCCTGAAGCTTAAGAGACTTTGACCTATCAAAAATATGCAGATGTTAGTTGCAGTTTAATGAGCATCTGTGATTTCTTTTCCCAGTTGGTGTAGATTGCATGTCCCTTTAGTGTCCCTTCCTTCCATTCCCTATGGAAGTAGGGCAGCATTGTAGGGCATGAAATTCCCCACAGGCCTGTGGTGGGCATGGCACCATCAGTATCAGGCTTGTCTTCTTTGGCAAGGTACATTAGTTTAAGGCTTTCCCTTCTGATGTGCACTACGCATGCCCTTCTGTAGCAAACATGCACAGACATGTTCTCTGTAGAATGCATGTTGTCCAATCTGCAAGAACAGAATAGTTTCCAGGCCAGTCAGCCCGCAGTTGCTTGCTTTTCTGCTTCATGTGAATATGTTTACCTCTTCTCCCTTGCCACCTTTAGCCTTTTAGAACTAGCAAGTTCAATGGAAAGGCCATGGTGGAGCTCACTTTTTTTTTTTTTATTTTGCAGGCTTTGGGGGCACAAAGCGAAGATGAAATCCTTGACGTTATTACATCCAAGTGATTGAACTAAATCTTGTTGTGTACTTGTACTTCTTTTAGTAGTAGTATACTTCAGATGTGGATATGAGGTATGAAGGACTAGGCAAAGAATTCCTCCCTTTCTCTGTGAGCTCTCACCGCTATTTGGCGTATCACAGGGGCTGGAACATCCACTATTTCAAATCAGCAGCATCTCCTACAGAAAAAGCTCATCCACCTTGAGAAGAATGATGTTACAGTGACCGTGTGTCTGTCTGTACTTGAGGTTTTATGGCAATGATAGCCTTACCAGATTTTCAAAGCATGTATCTTACTACTCTTGTTCTGGGCTTAATTTCATTTAATCCAGAGTTTCTGATAATTTTTTCCTCTTTCCTGGTAGTCCAGCATCTACCTGATACATAAGGAGGGCTGTTCTTTGAAGCTACTTTTGTTTGCCTTTGCAGAATTTGTGTCAACTTTCCTATAAGTGCAGTCAGCTACTCAGATGAGTGCTGGAGTTCTTCCTCAGTGGAAAAGAGCAAAACTCGTGTATAAAGAGACTAACATTAGTACGTTTGTATCTGTGCTATGTGACTGTTGAAGCAAAACCATGTAGATTCATGGATTCTCCATGTTAAAGAGAGTTTATCCAAGGTGACTGTGCAAACCTGGGGGACTTCGTCCTTAAGTTATTGGGGGTAAATAAATAAGTGACGTGAAAATTTGAATCTTTTTCTGGAAGACTGAGGCAATTTAAATTCAGGTGATTACAGACATTTTGCCTGCATTGAGGCCACAGATTTTCCTTTTAATGCTGGATGTTGGCAATGCTGTGAAAAGTTGTGATGTGAATGGTCTGTCCTGCTAGATTACCTGTCCAGGGCACAGTAAACCAAAGGTGCTCATTGCAAAAGGGAAGGGAATGTTCATAATGCAAAGGTGATAGAGTCTCTGGGACACAGCGGGTCTTGACACTAAGCAAGGAAAGGAAATTGAATATCTAACGGGATGTAAACTTCCCGAAATGTGCTTTTTAAAAACAAAGTGCTGTCAAGGAGAGGGAAGCAGAGAGGCCTTATTTTGTTCTGTGATGATATTTTGCAGCCTCTGTGAAGTGTCATACAGTTCTTGGGTGACTTACTCTCTCCTGGAAGAGGCATTGCTGGATAAAAAGTAGAGAAATTCCTCAGGATTGTGGGGAGAGGGGAAGAGTGAAAAATAGGCTGCTTGTTCACCAGCTCTTCTCCAGAGCCCATCCTAGCAGAGTGCAGAAGTGTGGGCACAGCTCATGTATGCTGGCAGCAGCCAGAGAAGCATTGTCTTTCAGCCTTGTGAAAATACTGTGTCTGGGAATTGATATCAGCTCTTACAGCAAAAGCAAAGCGCTGTTCAGCTGATACAGATTGCACCTCCACAAGGAGATTAAGTAGGTCTAAGATTAAGTTAGTCTAAGAAGTGACTTCAGCATCACTCAGGGAAAAGCAGCCATGTCCATTCATGAATACAGAAGGAATTATCTCATATGGTAACACCCAGGTTCAGTGTATGGCTTAAGCAACCAAAAGAGAGAAAAGCAGAAAAGAAAAGAAAAAAAAAATTACAAGCAACCTAAACCAGCAAATCCCAGAAGTCTTTAGGAAGTTGACAGCAAGAAAAAGTGCTTTGTGAAAAAGTGCTTGTACTGAAAGTGTTATTTTCAAAATATCAAATGAAATTGATAACTTGAGGGTGAAATGGTGGTTTGTTTCTCAGAGCTACCTGAGGGTTGGGGGAAAATAATAGCCTGCACTATGGACCTAAAAAGGGAAATGGCAAAGACATTGCTGATGGCCTCTCAGAAAGCTCTACTTTTTATGAGAAGTCCATTGTAAATCTCTTTATGACAGAAGTGTAGCAAAAGAATATATTTTAAATATGGAGTTCTTAGTTATTTCTAAGTGTATTCAGGTTAAGCTTGTCACAGTCAACATTTGCTTTGCCAACTAATTGCATAACAATGAAACTGGATTTTTTCTAACTGGGTAGTTTGAAGCTGAAGTTTGCTCTTGAATTACTGTATGCTGTGAAATGTTTTAGACAGTGTTTTCATTTGTATTCATGTATTTATAGTTGCTGCATGAAATGTGATTTGATAAATCTGATACATAAATCTGCCATGGCTTCTGGATCTGTTTGGAAATGTTTGCCCTTCCTCTGATAAAGGAATGAAATAAGTGAATAAGGAGTATTTTTGTCTTTAAATCACTATCTCGAGACCTGCAGGGATGGCATTGTTTATTTTCTCAGAGTTCTATGTCTCATCATCCACTTCCGGGGTGAATAATACCATCCTTTACCCCCAGATACAGAGTGGGTAAGCTGTGTGTTCTTTCAATAAAATAAAACTATATTGGGAATAGAGTTGCTGTATTGATTAAGTTTTCAGTAACAAAATTCTGAGCCCTATTAGGAATTGAAGGCTTCCTTGTAAATCAAGGTTTGGCATCTGCGTCTGCAGAAAAGCTCTGTTACGTCAGCAAGTTCCTAGTTTTACAAGGTGATGAGCTGAACCCTTCAAAAAATTTATGATCACTGCTGCCATTCCTGGTTGTGGACAGAGCAGAAGTCTACACAGGAACTCTACGTAGCCTAAGCTGATGTATTGGCTTCTTAGACAGAGGATGTGTCACTGCTGAACAGAGATGTGGTCTACAGAGTTCAACGTCTCAGCAGTTGTAAACTGGGGTTAAACAGAGGCCTGCAAATTCTGCTATCAGTGTCTCACTCATCAAATGTTGCTGATGCTCCTGAGTGAAAAGAACTTGTGGAAGGCAGCTTAGAGCTCATACGTGTGAGAGACCTTGAGCTTCCTTCCTGAACATCAGATCTGGAAGGTCCTCGTCTCCCTTCTGCTCCTGACTAGGGTTTTGGCATCATCTTCAAAGCTTCATAGTTGCAAGGCATATGTAAATTCTTAAACTGTTAAATGCTGTTGTAGATAGTTGCAATTCTGTTTGGAACCTAGGACCAGAACTGCTTGTACTCTGACAAGGCTTACATCCTCACACAAAGCTAAAACTCATTACAGAAATGAAACTCCTGGTTTTACAGCTGACTTCCCATGAAGCATGTGATGAAAGAAAAAAAGAGATCGACAGAGATAAGCTTTTTCTGTGCTGCTCTGTCTTGTGACTCAGCTGCCAGGTCAGATCTTGGCTAGCTGCAGACTTTCAGGCTGTGCACCTTGCTCTTTTCCCTGGGTGCCATGTGTGTGTTTGACTTCAGCACCAAGGCAAGACAGCAGGTGATTTGTTTTAAAAATAAAATTCTTCCATGGTCATCACTTTACATCACTAAGTTCCAAAAAGGGAATTAAGCCAGGTGGTGCAACTTCCAGCACTAGGAGTTGTTGCACAGAGAAATTACTGAAGTAAAGTAGCAAGCAATAATGTTAGACAGACTGCACAGCTGTCTAAAAGCTGAAAACACAGCAGTTGCAGATAGACTGTTGTCTGCTTAGCACCAATTAAAAGTGCTTTTTTCTTCCTTACTAAAGCAAATTTGTATTTTTAATGTTTTCAGAATTCCTAACAACCAGTGATTGTGGTACAGAAATAGCCCAGCTGCCTCTGAACTAAGGTATATGAGCAAACCCACAAAAATATTAAAATCTCACAGCAATGCAGTCTCTACCAGCAGACAATGGTACTGTGTCCTGTTGTGTCTATTGAAACATAATGTCAGGTCCCTCCTTCTCTTTCCCTACCTATTGGGGCTGCTCAGGGTTGAGTGCTGTGTGGGAGAGGCTCCTTATCACTTGGCATATTTTGCTGGAGCCTTCCTCTGCAGCCAGTACTTTTGCTTTCCTAATATTGTGTGTAGCTGCAGTAGTCTTCATGTTCTGACACCTCTTTTTCTCTTGCAGCTGTGATTTGCCAATGCTAATGAAAATAATCAGCAGAGTCCCTTTATGTGGCCTGTATATCTTATCTCCTGCTGTCTTCCATTTTGTAGTTCCCTCTGTTCTGGCTGGGGGTCAATGTTTCTTTAGCAAGAGAAGGACGAGCAGCTGTAAAAAGTGCATTGAGCTGGGAATAGTTGGAGTATAGTGAAGAAGTCAAGGCAGCCAACTGTCAGGCTGTGAATTGACCTTTGTGAACATTATGTCTGTGGAAATACATTTTTTTAGCTTTCTGTCAGAGAAGCATTTTTGTCAAAGGTACAGTATGGCATCTGGGGATTGGAGCAGATTAAGGGCTGGTAAACTGGCAGCAGGGCGAAGACCTGAAAACATTCTCTCCTTCCTAATTGAGGAATGACTAAGACTTGTAGCACCAGGAAGCTGGCCTGGGATGTGCCCTGACTCCACAGTCATGCCATTGCAGATCCTGTAGGTAGATGTATGTTTAAAGATACCAGGTGCTTCTAAAAATGCCAAGCAGAAGAAAAGTGCCTTGGCCCTGCATCCATGATTCGTTCCTTCTGCAGTGTGACTTAGATGAACAGAGAAGGCCAAACATGGGAAGAGCAGCAAGCAACTATGACAAAGCAAGCAAGCCAAAGCGAAGCTTGCAGGTGAAGTCTGTGTCCTAGGATGTCCTGCCTGCTAACTCTTATCATGCACAGCAGGAAATAGTAGGCAATTCTAACAGGTTTTGTATCAGGATTCTTTTACTGGGTTTTCCTCATCCCTAAAGTTAAGTCCTACAGACAATTAACAGTGATATGGATTGACACTTTTTGCTCTGAGGGCCATCTGAGCCATTCCATAATTCGAAGTTCAAACTACCCACTGTGAAATTTGGAGAAGACAAATCACTGCCTGATTAAAGACCAGAATCTCTGATGTACTGCATAGGGAACTTTTTCTTGTGTACTGCATTTGCCTTGACTTCCCTGGCATCAAGACTGATTCAGTCATTGCTGTGCAACTTTATTTAGATGTCATTGTGCAGGACCCTCTGAGACTTGGCCTTGAGATCACAGCCCTGACATCACTGTTCCTGTAAGCCTTCTTCTCTATGCCTCCTGTGTCCTTGTAATCAGCATGTGGGAATGTCTTTATTGAGGCAGCACTGGAATTAGCAGCAATCCAGAATACCTTTTGCTGCTGCTTAATGGGAGTTATTCATCTCCCAGTCAGCTCCTGTGGTCATTTTCATGTCATTTGGGAGTTGTAAACATATCACTTCTGCTTTAATGGACAGACAACAATTACAGTTGGGGGAAAAAGAAAAGGGGGGGAAAAAGGTGCAATGAATGTATATAAAATGAGTTGGAACAATTTTGCAGAGCTAACCTTCATCATGGGGTTACTTTATCAACATTCTTCTCCAGGAGGTGGATGAGTACTTTACTGATTTGGATTTAAATAATGCCATCAGTGTCTTCTGAACTGCAAGAGTGGACAACTTGGAACTGTAACAGGTTTGGTGTTCAACAAAGTCCGACCTCTTTGCAGTTTGATGCACAGCTTGCAAAGAATTGGTAGCAGTAAAAAGGTTAGATCAGCATAGAAATAATGTGGCTTCAGCATAGACAGAAACAAACTGATCTGTGCTGTTTCTGAAACCGAGGTAAAAACAAGTCTCAATCGGTCTGAAGCAGCTCACAGGATTGTTCCTGTCTTTGCTTTGAGCTGAGATCCTGTTTGCACAAATTGTCATCTGCTGCTGACAACTACTGTCAGCACTGAAGTCCTCTTTCCCTTAGGTAGGCAAACCCTCTGTCCTCATTCTGCCTATGAGAAAATCAGCCAGGCCCCCTGGGTCGCAGTGCAGTGTGATTCTGAATTGGCAGGCTTGTGTGGTTAATTCTACATTAACAGGTGGAAGGATTTATTTCCTTTTAAACAAGGAGCTGGGGATTAGGCTGTAACTAAGTGCATGTGTATAGAGCTGAAGGGGTGCAAACAGAAGTGATGAGAGGAAGACCATACTTGACTTGGGTAATCCAGTTTTACCTAAGATTCTGATACAATTCTCTTTATCCCAGCTGATGCAGCTGCTAAAGAGAAGTCAGGATTTGGGCAGATACTGACTTTTAAATTGCAAAGCTGCTTTGGACATAACTGAGAAACAGAATTTTCTGCAGCAGCTGAGAGAGAAACACAGTGTGAACCATCCTCCAAGGGCATTCAACCTGAGGAGAGGAGAACAGAAGTCCCACACAGAAACCAGTGAATGTTTCTAGCCTGAACCTGCTACCGAGGCATCTGTTCCTCTCCAGTCTTTGTTTGCTTAAGCACCTGAGAGGCCTCATGCAGCCACGAGTGCTACCACTTAGCCTCAGCTTGGCATAGTTCCAAGCCAAGAGGCTGTGGGTGAGGGAAGATTGTATTTGATGACCTTTGGACAGCATGTCAGGAGAGGCCCAGGAAGACAGCTGAGCTACAGGAATGTTTCATGCCCTGGAATGACAAATAAATGGTATGGAACAGTCAGCAGCAGAGACCTTCAAAAGAGATGTAGAATGCTCTGGGGGAGCCAGTCGGCACACTGGAGGGTGTTCCTGTTCAGGGTAGCTACAGCAGGCTGGAGCAGCTGCATCCCATCGTCTGCATGTGGCTTATGAAGACTGTATTGGTTCAGCTGCTGGAGCAGGGCTAGCTGCTCTCTTGCTCTCCTTCCAAATGCAGGGCCTTAACCATGCATTTTCACAATCTTACCAGCTCAGAGATCACATGCAGCTTGAAACACAGTCTGGTTTATGAAGCTTTGTACCACAGCACATTCTAAAGGCCAAAACTAAAGATGAGAAGGAAAGGGTGATTTTACGTAAAAACAATACATCAGCTACTAAGCCGTTACATGAGTTGCTGAAAAATCCCTAGGACTTGACTTCAGAAGCAGAAGGTGTTAACAGTCTCCATCAGAGTCGGGGTATTGGGTTAGGCAGAGCTTTCCTCCAAGGCAGTATGCGCTCTTACATCATTATCTATGAGGATAAGGATCTACTTATCCTAGGCACAGCCTCGTAGCACAGAAAGGAAATGCTAACTGAAAAACACTTTGCCCAGACTGGAAGAGGAAAAGCATGCATCGTACTGGGCAGCATTTCACTCCCAGTAAGACACAATCCCCTTCCTGCAGGTCCCCCAGACAAAAGACTGGGGGCGAGGACCAGTCTGCAAGGATGAATGGGAAGAGGGTTTTCTGGTTCCTTTCTTACCTTGTGTGCAGAGGTTTATTAGCTTAAGATGAGCTGCAGATACATGAAGGAAAAGAGTGAAAAGGGAGACATTAACTGTAAACAACACTGTCCCGAGGGAGACGCAGTGATCACCATGGAGTCGAAGCGGGAAAAGAGGAAGTTTAATTTTTTTTACAGCTTATATAGATTTCTAAAAAGGAGACCAGATTGGAAGACTGAGGTTCAACCTCTTC
>VZUI01003868.1:0-29185 GCA_013401135.1 Cettia cetti
CGGCGGGGGGAGCGGGCACCGCCGCGGGCCGGTGAGTGCGGGCGGCGGGGGGCGGCGGGGCCCGGCCCGGGGGGGATGCGGCCGCGGGCAGCGGTGGGGAAGGGGCGGCTGAGCCCGGCGGGGGGGCTCCTCCTTTTCCACCCGGCGGGGGCCGGTCTGAGCTACCGGGATGGGGAGGGGAATGCCGAGCCCTGCAGTGCTCCGGTGAGTCCCCGGGGTTTCACCTCCCGTTTTCCGGGGCTGCCTGTGCCCCCGGTACTGGGGTCCCTGCAGCCTGACGCCAGCACCCAGCCCTCCGCCCTGTCAGCAGGGTGTCCCTGTGTCCCCCGGGGATGCCCCTGTAGCCTCAAATGGCTCCGTGGCCCCAGGGACACTCCTGTGCCTCCCTGTGCCTCCAAACATGCCCTTGTGTCCCGCTATGACCCTGTACCCCCAAGGATGTCCCCGTGTCCCCAGCTGGACAAGTTGCCTCCAGACAAAACGCCGTGTGAGCCCCCATCTGCCCTTGCAAGGCCTGATCCCCCAGCCAGGGTGACTTTCGCGCCCCCTCCCTTCTCCGTGGGGCTGGGGGGCACCTCCAGGAGCCCCCTGACTGTCCAGATACTCACTCTGAGCATCCATCCCCAGCCCTGGCTGGAGAGGGGAGGGAGTGTGCCAGGCTGGCAGTGCCGTGGCTGGGGTGGGTGCTGGGGGGCAGCCCTAGGGTGGGTGCTGGCTGGGACAGGTGCTGGGGGTGGCCTCGGGGAAGGGGATCCATCTCCTGCCTAGGGAAGGGATGTCCTACATCAGGGACACGATCCTCTGCTCCCGGGGAGCCCCTGTCAGGACAGGACAGGGTGGGTGCCCCGAGCTGGGTCTCCAGGAGCATCAGGCTGACCCCATCCTCATGTCCCTGCAGCCCTCTTGCCGCACTGGCCATCGCAGCTGGGTGGGGACGCGGCACCCCGAAGGGATGGCACCCTGTTTTGGGAGGGGACACGTGTGCTCCAAGACAGCTGGGCAGGGACGCGTTTGTGTGCCCGGCAGGGAAGGGGTTAACGCCGGGAGGGTTTTGGGGTGCCGGGGTGTCCCCAGCCGGGTACACCCAGGCCGCTTCTCGCACGGGTGACCTCACGCCACTGCCATGGCAACGGCTCGTGAAGTCACGGCGAGCGGGGCGGCTGCTCCAGCGTGGGGCGCTGGGATGGGAGCGTGGGAGGCAGCGGCGCGTCCCCCCCGCCCCGCTCCCTCGGCCCCCCACAAGGAGCTGTGGCCCCGCCAGCGCCGACGCCTCCGCCTGACCCCCGTCCTGCCCGGCGTGCCCGTGTCACCGTGCCCGTGTCCCCGTGCCCGTGTCACCATGCTCGTCAAGGAGTACCGCATCTGCATGCCGCTCACCACCGAGGAGGTGAGCGCGGGGCAGCGCGGCCGGGGGGGCCCGGGGGTGTCAGGGACACACCGGTGGAGGGCTTGTGCTGGGGGGCTCGTACTCACAGCAGCGCCAGGGGGTCGGTTCCTGCCCTGAGAGGGACACGGTGACGCCTTTGCTGCCTGATGGTGGCACGACTTGTGGCAGGGACCGGGGTGTGCTGGGCTCGGGCTGAGCCGCACTTTGGGGCGCGGTGGGGGGGACATCCTGTCCCTCGGCACGGCGACCTTGGGCACAGAGCCCGACGGCAGCCCCGGGGCACAGCGGGACCCGGGGATGGACCAGCAGGCGAAGGGCACCGGGGGTTTGGCTGCCCGTGGCACGACAGGGGCCCTAAGCTCCATCCCTGCTCTGGCAGGGAGCCTGAGTGCCATCGGCGGGCAGCGCTGACAGCTGGCAGCATCCCTGGGCAAAGTCTCTCGGGAGCACCTGGTGCTGTTTTGGGGAGCGGGGACCTACAGTGGTGCCCACCCTGGGCAATGCCATCCCTCCCTGGTGGCACCTGGGGAAGCTTTCCATTTAGGCAGAGTAGGGTGGAAAAATCTTGCTGGCGATTGCGGCGGTGGACGGGATCTTCAGCAGAACAATCAAACCCTTATTGCACAGCTGCATCACCATCTACACAAATACATCCTTATGGTTATATCTCTGACACAGACACAGCCATATATATCATAGAGATTCACGTTTCTCCCTGGCGCTCTTGTAGTTTGCCAAGCAGAAAACCTCCAGGCATTCTGCAAGGCACTGGGAAAGCCCCGGGAGAGCAGGATTTAGCCCTTGCCTGGGAGCTGGGACAGCCTAGGGACACGGGAGGTCACACAGGCTGCCCCAGGAACCCCCTGCCTGCTGCACGGCTCAGGGTGTGGCACCCCTCGCTCCGTGCCTCAGTTTCCCCTCTCGGCGGCGTGGCTCAGCCCCCAGGCTGTGCCGGGCGGTCCCCGGGGCCGGTGGCACTGAGGGCGGGCGCTGTGGTTGCAGTACCGCGTGGGGCAGCTCTACACCATCAGCAAGCACAGCCACCAGGAGAGCGAGAAGGGCGAGGGCGTGGAGGTGGTGAAGAACGAGCCCCACGAGGACCCCGTGCACGGCCCCGGCCAGTTCACTGAGAAGCGTGTGCACCTCTCCAGGTGAGCCCGCGGCGGCGGCTGCTGGGTAGGCACTGCGGGGGGGCATGGGCAGGCATCGGGGTGGCCCCAGCTCTTCCTCCAAAATTCCTGGAGAGCCTCCTTCCACGCTGCGGTGTGGCTGATCCCCAGGGTCACCCCCATCATTTCCCGGGCTGTCTCCATCGTTTCCCAGGGGTGCCCCCATCTCCCGGGGTGCACTGATCTTGGGGGGCTGCTCCCGTTTCCCAGGAACCCACCCATCTTCAAGGGCTGTGTGTGTGTGTCTCCCCGTGGGGTCCCCAAGTCCTCGGGTGCACCCCTCTTTGGGCTCTGCATGCAATTTTGGGAGCTGCCCTTATCTCTCAGGGTGTACCCCTCTCCTGGGGTGCTCTGATCTTGGGGGCCGCACTGATCTTGGGGGCTGCCCCCATCTCCTGGGGTGCACTTGTCTTCAGAGGCTGCACCCAGTTTAGGTGCTATGTCCCCGGGTGCACCCATCCCAGGGTTCACTGGGAGGATCCTGGGGGTCTGCACTGATCTGGGGGGCTGCCCTCTTCTCATGGGGTGCCCCCATCTCAGGACACGCATGCACCTTGCAGGGGTGCACCCACCCCTCTCTGGTGGGCACCCACCTCCAGGTGCTGCTGGGTGCCCGACTGGGGGCTTGGCAGTGCCCTGGCCCTGGGGCTGTCACCGTGGGGCAGAGCTGGCCCCCAGCACCAGTGTCCCCATGTCCCCTCAGCTGCCTGTGGACACGGGCTGCTCCCCACCAGGAGCTGCTGGTGTGAGACGGGTTATTTTTAGCTGCAGCACTCACGATTCCCCTCTCGCCTGAAATTTATTTATAACGCCTGAAAATTAATCAAAACCCACCTCCAACTCCCCGGGGGGCCCAATCCTGCCGGGGTGCTGGGAGGGAACAGGAGCACCTGGGGGCTTGGCCCCGGGGAGGGGGAGGGGTCCTGGGGGAGGGCTGAGGGTCCAGGATGGAGGGCGGGTGTTTGCTGGGGAGGGGGTCACCGTGTCTGGGGAGGAGGTGGGGAACCTGAGGAGAGGATGGGGATGTTGGGGTGGAGATGAGGAGTTGGCACAGATCCCTGGAGGGTCCTGGCCTACAGGTGAAGGTGCTAGGAAGGTGGCAGGGGTCTCTGGTGGGAGAGTGCTGGGGCACTGAGGAGGGTCCTGGGGAGTTGACAGGGGGCCCTGGGGGTGTCCTGAGGTGCACATGACAGTGCTGGAATGCAGATGCAGGTGCTGGGGGGGTGGCAGTGGCTCCTGGGAGAGGTGCTGGGATGCAGGTGAGGGTCCTGAGGAGGAGGTGAGGGGGTCCCTGGGAGCATCCTGGGGTGGAGGTGAGGGTCCTAGGTAGCTGGTAGGGTTCCTAGGGTGGGAACGGGGGTCCCAGAGCCAGGTTGTGTTTGGCAGTGTAAAAACACACATGGTTGGGTGGCACCAGCCATGTCCTGCCCTGAGGGGTCCCCTGACACGCTCCCCACAGCAAACTGCCAAGCTGGGCACGGGCAGTGACCCCCCGCATCTTCTACATCACCGAGAAGGCCTGGAACTACTACCCCTACACCATCACGGGTGAGCCCCTGGCAGGGCTGGGACGGGCACCCCACACACCCTGTCCCTGCCCAGGGTGGGGGGGCTGCAGGAGTGCCCCTGGTCTCACTGCTCCCTCTCTCCCCTGTGATACCACCCGGTGATGCCACCCTGCCATGCTGCTGTGCCACGGTCTCCCTGCAGAGTACACGGTAAGGACGTGGCCTGGGATGACCTGACCCCTTCCCCAGCAGCTGGCTGGGGACGGGGGCTCGGGGGGGCGTTTTTGGGGTGGGTATCCTTTGGGACCAGCATCTTTTAGGGGTGGGTGTGTCTCAGGGTGTGTGTCACCACGGTGGGTGACACATGGTGGGCCCTTGGGTGTGTGTCCTTAGGGCTGGGCATCCCTCAGGGTGGGTGTCCCCTGGAGCTTAGATTTCCTTGGGAGTCCCCTGGAGAGGGTGTCCTTGTGGCTGGGTGTTCCTTGAGGATGATCATCCTTGAAAGCTGGTGTCCCTCAGGGCTGGGTGTCCTTTGGGTGGCTGTCCCTCAGGATCAGTGTCCCTGGACTGCACATCTTTTGGGGGTGGGCATCTTTGGGGGTGGGGTGTCCCTCGGGGTGGGTGTCCCTCAGGGTGGGCATCCCTCGGGGACCAGCTGACAGCCACTCCCTGCAGTGCTCCTTCCTGCCCAAGTTCTCCATCTACATCGAGACCAAGTACGAGGACAACTGCGGGGACAGCGAGAATGTGAGTGTGCCCCACAGCTGAGAACTGGCAAACTCATCGCTTCATGACTCGTCCGTGCCACTCACCCTCCCTCCCCTCCCCAGATCTTCCACAGTGACAAAATCCTGGGCGACCACGAGGTCTCTTTCCTGGACATCGCCTTCGACGAGATCCCTGAGCGCTACTACCGCAGCCTGGAGGTACCAAGGCTGGGGACAAGGCCACCCCCTTGTGGCCTCGGCCTCCCCTGAGGCCACGCCCCTGTCTCCTGTCCCGAGGGGGACTCATGACCCAGATGTTCCCCCTCCCCCCAGGACCCTCGTTTCTTCAGCTCGGCCAAAACAGGCCGGGGGCCGCTGCGGGAGGGCTGGCGCCAGCACACCAAGCCCATCATGTGCTCCTACAAACTGGTGAGCGTCAAGTTCGAGGTGTGGGGGCTGCAGACACGGGTGGAGCAGTTCGTGCACAAGGTGAGGGAGGCCCGGGGGGGTTGGGGGGGCACTGGGGGGCCAGTGACAGGGCGCTGACCCCTGGGCTGTTGCAGGTGATCCGGGACATCCTGCTCATCGGGCACCGGCAGGCTTTCGCCTGGGTGGACGAGTGGTGCGGTGAGTCCATGCGGTCACCCCGGCGCTGTGGGGAGGGGGCACAGGGTGCCCATGGAGGGAGGGGGCTGCAGGACTAACTGCTGATGCCACTGACCCCACCACAGCTCCTGCTCTTACTCTGCCTGCACTGCTGCCTGCTCTGCTTGTGCTGCCTGCACTGCCTGCATTGCTGCCTGTGCTGCCTGCTCTGCCTGCGCTGCCTGCACTGCTGCCTGCTCACTCCTGCCTGCACCCCTGCATGCTGCATGCTCCCCTGCACCCCTCGAGGAGGATGGAGAGAGGGGTCCCAGCACCCTGCCTGTGCTGCCTGCACCCCCGTTCTGGCAGGAACACGCGCTGCAGCGGCTGCCACGTGCGGGCACGGGGACGGGCGCCCCGGGTTTGGTGACAGCTGGCGGCGGGTGCCAGGCCACCCCGGTGAGCGGCTCTCTGCCTTCCAGACATGTCCCTGGAAGAAGTCCGGGCCTTCGAGACTCAGATGCAAGTGGCCACAAACCAAAAGCTGGGGAGCCAGCACCCCTAAGCCCCTCTGCCTGCCGGGGACGGACACCCCGGACCCCGCCTTGCTGCCTGGGGGTGGGTGCAGGCAGGGGGGCTTGCGCCCCCCCTGCACCCCGCGGCGGAGTGTCCCTCCCTCCCAGCTGCCCTCCCCGCGCGTCCCCTGCCTGCGCTGCCTGAGCTGCCTGTCCATCCCTTCCCCTCTGCTGGCTGGGCTGGCGCTGGAGTTGGGGAGCTGGCTGTGCTGCCCAGCACCCCCTTCCCTGCCCGTCCCCCTATCTCCGGTCCCTGTCCCCTTCCTGTCCCCCAGCTCGGTGGGGAGCCGGGGCGCGGGGTGCAGGCTGCCCCGAGATGAGGGGGTGCCGGACGCGGCCGTGCCGAGCGGCCCCAAGCCCGGCTGTGCTCGGCAGGGATGACGATGGAGGAGGTGCGGCGCTACGAGCAGGAGACGCAGGAGGCCACCAACGAGCTCATCGGCCTGGTGGCACCGGCCATCTCGGTCAGCGAGGTGGGGCAGCCCACGGCCACGCACTCGGCCCCTGCCAGCGCCCCCTCCACCCCCCTCAGCGACGAGGCCCCCGAGTTCCTGGCTCCCCCCAAGGCTCGCCCGCGGAAGAAGTCGGCGCCGGAGACCCTGACGCTGCCCGCGCTGCGGGAACGCGCTGGCGCCGAGTGACGCCGGCAGTGCCGCTCCGTGCTGGACTGGGCCAGCTCTGCCGCCCACCCCGGCCCCGCCGACAGGCACAGAGCCCAGGGAGGGGCCCGGACCCGCCGTCAGGGCGCTGGCAGCCCTGCGGTGAGCTGGCCTCCCTGAGCCACCTTGGTGCCCACGCGGGTCAGTGCCACCGCTGCCGTGGCAGACCCGCTGGCTGCACCCGGAGGGGGCTCCAGGCCAGCGCGGGTCCCCGGCAGCGTCGGGCGGTGCCGCGGGGGCCGCTTCCCTCCACTCCACCCGCTCCGGTGTCCGCAAGGCTGGCGAGCAGTGGCAAGGGGCCAGCTGATGCCCCCACTTGCCGTGGCCGGTGCCAGGCTGGAGCAGTGCCCTGCAGGGTAGGCACCAGCGTGGGGGCACAGTGAGGGTGACAGTGACAGCCAAGCGCTGGGCTGGGGCTCCCCACTGGACCCCAAGGGGCTGCACAGCCCCGTGCACGGCGGGTCCCGCAGTCGGGGTCCCCTTCGCTGTCCCCCCAGAGGCCGTGGCTGCTCGAAAGGGGCTGGGGTGGGCTCAGCCCCTTGTTTTCTTTAGGAAAACAAAGGCCTTTTTGGAAATAAAGCTCGAGACACGGCAGCTGGTTGCTGGTAGTGATTTATTTGGTGCTGTGGAAGGGTGCCATGCCTGTGCTGGAGTGCTGCATCCTCCAGGCCTGCATGTGTGTAGGGGGGCATTTCTGGATCGTTGATCCCAGGATGCAGAGATGAGGTCCTGGATGGGCAGCCGGACTCTGGCAGGCAGGGATCAGCCCAGCCCTGGGGTAATGCCCCCAGCCACGGCAGCAGCACTGGGCTCTCCTCCCTGCCAGCCATCATCATCCTCCAGCTCCTCGGCCCCCAGCGCAGCCTCTGCTCCCAGCAGGGCGATGTAGTGGGAGCTGCAGTAGACGGGCGGTTTGTTGGGGCTCGAGTAGACCTGCTCAGGCCGCAGGGAGGCGAAGGGGTTGCTGGCATAACCCACAATGTGCGTCTCGAGCTCCACCAGGATCTGCAGGGAGGCCTTCAGCTCCTGCTCACTGCCACAAGAGAGGCCAGGCACCGTCAGCGGGTGTTTGTGCCGCCCGCCGCGGCGCCGGCGCTGCGCTCACCTGTACACGGTGAAGAGCACGGGCAGGCGATAGTCCCGCAGCAGCAGCAGGGTGGGCAGCCAGCCCGCCAGCAGGTCTGGGCAGGCGTGGAAACCTGTGGGGACACAGCCATGAGGGTTCCACCTCTTTCCCATCCCACCCTGGCCCTGGAGAAAGCCCGCTCCAACGGCATCCACTCTGTGCTGGACACCCCAGAGTATGCAGTGAGTTTGGCAGCCCTCAGCAAGGCGGGGTCTGGCTCCTCCCAGCATGTGGGGCACCCCAAACTCTGGGTCCTGGGCCAAGCCACAGCACCGAGACCTGAAGGGAAGGATCCGTTTCACCTGTAAGTGGGTGCCACAGGCAGGACAGAGTGACTGGTGGGGAGACAAGGCAGCCATGTCCCAGGGGGCCCCCCAGCTGCCCGTTGTGCCTTGGTGCAAAGCCCTGGGCATGTCCCAGGCCACCTTCAGGCTCAGCCCCAGGTGTTGCTAGGGTGCTCAGGGCAGACCCTGAGCTCACGTGTCCTGTGGATGTCCCCATGCTGGCAGTGGGGTGTGAGGGTCCGACCCCTCCATGGTTCACTTACCCGGGTGAAAGCCCACCACCAGGTCAGGACGGGCGGCCAGCTTGGTCTCCACGTGGCTTTCCCAGAAGTCGTGGTAGAGCCCCTTGTAGCTGCTGAGATAGACTCTTCCCCGGGGCGCCAGCGTGGTCAGGGGTGGCCTCATGATGGGTCCGTCCACCACGTCCACCCCCACCATGACCATCTCCATGCCCTGGTGCCCCGGGAACATCCGCGTCAGCTCGTCGTAGTCCGTCAGGCGCGTGTTGAGGGTCTCCACGTGGGAAGCCCCCACCACGTGCACGGTGAGGGGCCTGGTGAGGGGGTCGATGCCGAAAAGCCGCAGCCCCAGGCCGATGGTGAGCGGCCGAGAGTGGAAGTCGGTGACCAGGCGCCGGATGGATTCCCGCAGCTCCGTGTCCTCCGGCCGCGGCTTCCCGGCGTTGGCCCAGAGCAGGGTCATGTACCGCCCCGCCATGATGGCACCCAGCTTCTCCTCCAGCTGCTCCTGCATGGAGAACCAGTCCTCCCAGCCCTTCACGTCCCAGGCAGGTTTCGTCCAGGTGTCCGTGGGAAACGGGATGTCTC
Source organism: Cettia cetti (assembly GCA_013401135.1). Taxonomy (NCBI): domain Eukaryota; kingdom Metazoa; phylum Chordata; class Aves; order Passeriformes; family Sylviidae; genus Cettia; species Cettia cetti. Next base: position 8,828 of record VZUI01003868.1, read on the forward strand.
CTGGGGGGTCAGGAGGAGGTTGGAGGGTACAGTGGCGGTGCCACAGCCCAGGCTGCCTGTCCCACCTGTGCTGTGGGAGCGGGGCTGGAGAAGGGATGCTACATCCCATCACGGGACCTGTGCAGCCCGGCCTGGGGCTCAGGCAGGCCCAGGGGGACACATGCCCCACCTGTGAAGATGAGCCACTCCACCAGCCGGTCCAAGGCCACCAACTTCAGCTTCTTGCAGAACTTCTTGTGCATTGGCCAGTTGGCACGCTGGCACGCCACACCGCAGTAGTACACATTTTGGCACCTGGGCAGACAGGCAGCATGCCCGGCCATGGGGAGAGGGGGCCACAATCCAGCCAACCGAGCCGGGCTCCCTGCCACCCCCTCTCAGGGCTATGTCACTGTTCTGGGGGTGTCCTGTGCCTGAGGTGGGCACCCCTCACTGCACCCCAGCCACCAGGATGGATCCCTCCCTGTTCCATCAGACCATCTCCCCGCCATACCTCTTGCAACGCCGGAGGCTTTTGGGGTCCGGGAGGGCATCGGGGAGCTTCTTGCACTCGACGCAAAACTTGAAGGTGTCCTCCATCTTCTGGAACATGTCAAAATATGTCCGAATGCCAAAATCGCTGCCGCTCTTTCTCCCGTCCAAGGCAGATCTGCAGATGTCAGAGGGTGAGCAGAATCCAGACCACCGCCACAACAGCGGGGCTGATGTCCTCTCTCTCAGACTGGCCAAGATTTTTAGCTCCAGCCAGGAGCATCCTGGCCTGGGTGGGGACAGGGAGCCAGGGGCTCTGGAGGGGTCCACCCAGAAGCCCATCAGAGGTCCCCATAGGCTGAGCCGGGGGGGTGGGATGAGCCATGGGAGCTGCTCCAGCTGTTGGGGGACACACAGGATGCTCTTTCCAGGGGAGGGGGTGGGGAATAAGCATTCATGGGTGCTCACTTACTTGTAGTCCTCGTAGCTCTTCATGTTGAGCTTCTGCAGAATGACGTGGGACAGCCCCGGCACGTTGCGGTCCATGGCCTGGAAGCCCAGCGAGTCCACGTCTGGAGCCCTCGCCGCCGGCTCCTCCGGGGCCTTCTTGGAGCGGACGGTTTTGGGGGCAGCGCCTGCGTTTGGCTGGGCCGTGGTGGCTGCAGGAGAGAGGGGTGCGGACGAGGAGGCCGGTCCGGGGGTCCCCGGGTGCTGCCGGGGTCCCCCGCGCCGGCCGCCACCCCCACGGCGCCTCCCGCCCGCCATCCCACTCCTATCCCGGTAGTGTCGAGAGATCCCGGGCAGTCCCGGCGCCCGTCCCGTCCCGTCCCGCGGCTGGGCTCAAATGTCAGCCCCCAGGAGCCGGCGGTGCACACGGCCGTGCCCCTCGGAATCGGATAGCGGAGCTATTCTGGGCATCCCCTCCCCGGGAACGGGCCAACCCGCTCCGGGGGTCCGGCTCCCGCCCCAAAAGCCGCGCCGGTGGCAGTGAGGTGCCCCAAAACCCTGTAGCGTCCCACACTGCAAACCTGCGGGGAGCTCGAGGGGCTGCCCAAGCCCCTGGGGACCTCTCTGTCACCATAGGGACACAAAGTGACTGCCCCAGCCCCTCGCCATAGGGTCCCCACCCCAGTGCGGCCTGCGGGGACCCTCCCTCCCAGCCCCGCATGTCCCCAGCAGGGTGTGAGGGAGTGCCTGCGTGGGCACCACGGCCTGTGCCAGCCGGGGCGGAGACCAGCAGTGGGCTCTGGCAGCAGCCGGGCACACCAGGCTGAAGGGGGACATGGTGGCCGTACAGCACGGCCAGCTGACCCGGGACGGCTCGGGGGGACCCCCGCCCCACCGGGGGCCGCTGCGGGCTGCCCGCACCCGCCATGGCGGCGGCCGCGGCCTCACGGGCACGCCCCCAAGGCGCGGGGCTGGGCCGGGGTCCCGCGAGGTTTCGGGGCCTGCGGGAGCAGCCGCGTCGCTGTGGTGACGGGACGCGAGCCCTTCGCCGAGTCCGGGAAACCACAGGTTCGAGCCCCGGCGCCGCACGGTGTTCCGGTGGGTTCCCCGTGAGGGGTGCAGGATCCCCCCCCGGGGCGGGAGGGCCTCCAGAACTGTCGGTGAAGGGTTACAGGACCACTCGGGGACAGGAGAGCTTCCAGGCCCGTGGGTGAGGGGCTGCAGGTGCCCCCGGGTCAGCAGAGCAGCTAGGCCTGTGGGTCAGGGGCTGTAGGTGCACCCCAGGTCGGGAAGACCCCCCAGGACCATCAGTGAGGGGCTGCAGGACCACACCAGGGTGAGAGGAGCCCCGAGCCCATCAGTGCTGCCCTGGGGGGGCTGCCAGGCCCTGGGGGGGGAGGCAAGGGGCCTGCGGGGTCCCTGGGGAGCCCTGAGGGAATCCTGAGGGATTCATGAACCTGAGGATCGGATGGAGGCAGGTCCTCAAAGCATTTGGGAGCCATGGGTGGACAGGCTGGTGGCCGCCGGCCTTTGGCTCATTGTGTCACCATTAACTTAAAAAGGGAGTAAATGAGAGCCAGGGATGTATTGGGAGCCGAGAGCAGCCTGGCACAACAAACCTTTCCTGGGAGCTGCAGCTGGGTGAAGCTTACAGAGATGGATAATTTTCACATTACATTTTTCCCAGTCCCCCCCCACCCCCCGCACCTCGTGAGAGATTCGTCACTGCCAAAGCCCTCTGCTTTCAATGGTGTTTTGACAGCCAAGCCCTGAATAGCGCTTGCAACCAGCACTGCTGTGTCCTGTGGAGGTATCTGGGAGAGGAATGGAGCAGTTTCATGTTTCTTTCCTCATTCTTTCTCCTGCAGAGCCATGGAGGTCCCTGCGGGGCAGGCTGCTGGGAAGGAGCCCGCTGCTGCAGCTCTGCACAGTGGGTCACAGCCAGTACCAGTACATATCACAGTCGTGAATGCACAGGGCCTGGTAAAGTTCTGAAAATATCTCTACTAATTTAATAAACAAGGGCAGAGCGATTCTGTGTGCACAGGGATCCCCTTTGAGGGCAGGTGGGGGGTGATAAGGCTAAAGGAAGGAGTGATGTGAGTATCAGAGGTTCAGCAATGCCACACTGAGGCTTCTTCCTCCCTGCTGAGGAGTTCACACAGAGGAAAAGGTTTGTGAGGCACATAATTGGGGGAACACACCTCCCTAGCAGCAGGCCAGAGATACTGGGGTGAAATGTACCTTTCTGCCTCCTCTAACTATATGGAAATGGCAGGTTTTTTAAGCAGAACACAGCAAAAATGTGAACAGTAAGACAAAAACCTATGAGAGGACACCTTGGGTGTAAAGCCAGATTTTCCTCCCAGCTCCAGCTGTTTAAATCATATTGAAAGCAATGGGGTGGCTCTGGTTTTAAAAAGGCAGTGAATCCAGTTCAAGGCTATGAGCTGGTGCCAATCAAACCACCACTGCTGTGATTTCCATGTGATGCACCCAGCTGTCCTTAAAGTCTTCCAGAGGAACTGGCATTTGGGAGGGAATGTGGAGGAGAAGCACAGCTCCTGCTGCAAGCAGAAAAAATGCAAATCCCTGCTTCTGCTCCAGCAGCAGACAGAAAAAGCAATTCAAAAGCACCTGCTTGAGGCTTTCACATTGTAGTATTGAAGCACCTCTTACACTGATGGATTCAGCAAACAGCAGCTTAGGTGAGGTATGAGGTGAGAGGAGGACAAACAATGCTGGGAAGAAAAGACTCCTGGATGATTGCATCTGGAATGTTGCTTTGTGGTTCTGATTGCTCCACCGTGAGAAAGGGCTGTACAAAAGGGAGGAGGGGTTACAAAAGGGCAATAATCACAGCAACAATATGAAAAAAAAATCCGGCTGTAAGAATGTGGAATCCACTTCTAGCTATAAGTGTGGAATCTGCTTAATTAGTGGCAATGTAGAGAAGGATGAGAGAGGAGTCTTGGATAATTAATGGTACAGGGAAAGGTTAATTGGATTCTTCTGTTTAGCCATTCATAGGATGTATGCTCAAGGAGACAGTGAGAAGGGCTGAAAATTAAAACCAAGTGAAAGAGATCTCTTTTTGTGTAAGAACCAGCATGGAACTAATTACCCCAATGACAGGGAGAGAGGGAGCTGAGGGTGGGTTCGACATCCCTGTGGCTCAGCACTAAGGAAAAGCTGGGTCTGGCCACAATGGTCCTTGTGTTCAGCCACTTCTCTGTGGATTGAGAGCTAAACTGTGTTTCTGCTGCAGGGAGCCCTCTGGTACCTGCTGCCCAGCTCTTCCTCTGCTGTGGACGTGCCTGGTGCTGCCCATGTGGGTCCCCACTGCCACGTGCTGTGCCCTCACTGTCCCTCTCCAGCCCTGTTTAAGCCCCTCTGTTTAGACATTTGAAATTCAAAGTAAAATCTAATCTCCTCATCTCTGATTAAAGCAAGTGGTGTGAAGGTGGTGTAACAATAAATTGCAGAGCTTCCAAAGAGCTTGCTGGAGCCCTTCCTTTGATTTCACAGAACTGTGGAATTATTTAGGTTGGAAAAGGCTTCTGAGATCACCAAGTCCAACCTTTAACCCAGCACTGCCAAGGACACCACTAAGGCATATTCCCAAGTGCCACATGCATGTGTCTTTTGAACACTTGCAGAGATGGGAACTCCCTCCCTTCTCTGGAGAACCTGTGCCAGTGCCTGACCAGCCTTACAGTGAAGTTTTCCCTAATATCAAACCTAAACCTCCCCTGGCACAACTCGAGGCTGTTTTTTCTTGTCCATTTCAGGACATTCTGCACCACATGACATCCACAGGTGTTCCGTGAGCTCATCCCTGTAGCTCAGTAGCTGCCTTCTTAGGAGACAGCAAAGGTCTCAAGCTTCCTGGAAACACAAAAATATCAGTGGAGTATTTGGTGATTTGGTTTTGATGTGTCTTTCCTGAAGTGAAGCCTGAACCTCTCCATCTCCCCTGCCACAGCTCCTGATAATCACAGCATGGTGAAACAGGAAATTTCCCTCCTAAAGACAGGGAATGGTGAGGCCTCAGTGTGTCCAAGCTCTGCTCCTCTTCCCCATTCCTGTGGTAGAACAGACCCCCACAAGTGAGCCCTGTCCTGGGCACTGGCCCGGGCTGCTGCCAGAGGAGCTCTGATCCTGGGGTGCTGCTGCAGAGCCAGCTTCTCACTGAGCTCTTTTTGACAGAAAACTCCCAAAAGCAAGGTGCTGATTACGCTGGTGCGAGTGGAGTACAACGGGGCAGTCCTGGGAGACTCCTCCAAGACCGGTGTCCTGCCAGATGGGATAGCAGAATACGACTTCAGCACCAGCTTTGAGTGCAGCCCTGATGGGCCCAACTCCTTGGATGTCCTTGTGCAGAAACCACTGCTCTGTAAGTAGCTGGTGCCAGATGTCCCACCTTGGAGCTGGGTGCTGTTGCTGCAGGAGTCACTGGTTCAGGAATAGCACTTCAGCAGCAGTGGTGGGAGGCTCTCAGCACTTCTTGTCCATCTCTGCCAGCTGGAAGAATCCCCTTTCATGTTGGCCCGTGCTCCTTTGGCTTTGCTGTGCTTGTCAGCCTTGGGAGGTGAAGAGGAGCATGTGCCAGAGCTCACACAGACCCTCCCTGGTGCCTGACCTGCTGGTCCAAGGAATACTGCCAGCTCCTCTCTTTTCATCTCCCTAGTGACAGTGCTAGAAGTGGTGCCAAAGGAGAAGAAAAAACCAGAGAAAATCACTCCTCTTGGCCAAGCTGTGGTGGACCTTCTACCTCTGCTGCAAGGTACAGCACTGAATTCCACAGCCCCCATCACCACTTCTTGCTCCCTGGCACTTTCTGATCTCTGCTTATGGACCCCTGACTACAATTTATCTCCTTTGGACAAAGTGACCTTCATAGCTCTGCAAAATCTGACTCGAGGGGTAGGAGAAAGGGTAGCTCAGCATTCAGAATTAGACTGTGATTTTGTCTCATGTAAGGTGTCCCTGCCCGTGGCAGGGGGCTGGAACAAGATGATCTTAAAAGTCCCTTCCAACCCAAATAATTCCATGACTATGATTCTTTGCAGAGGGTCTCACTTCAGGCTGTTCTCATTCCTGTTTCTTCCCAGGAGTTCGTTCACTGAAGGTCTTTGCTCCTTTGTATGCAGTGTCTGCCTCCCCATCAGAGATGCTTCACCCCGAGGCCATGGTATGTGGAATTTGGAACTGTTCCTTCCCTCATTCAGCTCTCTGCTGCTTTTTAATGGGAGAGAGAACATGACTCAGCTGCCTGGCTCATCACGGATGTGGTACAGCCCTATATGTTACAGGCTGAGAAGCCTTTCCCGCTCCCTCTGACGTCTGTCCCTACTTCCCTCTGATAGGTGAGGTTGTGCTGGGAATTGTTAATGTGTGCAGCTACCCAATTGCTCTGCAAAAAATAACAAAGATGGAAAGCACAGTGCTGAAACCCCCCCAAAAGGCAATGGCAGGGTCACCTGCCCAGCTTTATTAGCCTTCCTTTCTGCAGATAAAACGTCTGAGTCCATTATTGTACAAACTCTGACTGCCTTTCCTGCAAGGTCCTTATTCATTCAGCAGTTTGCAAAGTACCCAGTGACTAAACCCGGGAATGAAGTATGAGGCTGGGAAAATGTGTCCAATTTTGCTCCTGAGCCTGCCTGCAGTGAGCACTGGGAGCAAACTGGAGGGGTGGATATCCCATTAACAGCTCTGTGTTTAAGAGGAGTTCACAGGGAGCAAGGGCAGGGGGGGGCACTCATTAGGGAGGATAGGTAATAAATGCTGACCAGCTGGTTTTCCCTCACACGCCATCCATCCAGGACTGGGACAGGTAATTAAAGGCTGCACACAGAGCATGGAGGTAGGGCAGAGGCAAAGCTGTGGCTCTCTGAATCACCGGGGAAAAGCATCATTTTCCACCCTTGATGTTCTTTCTCTGTGGCTCCTTTCATGAGACCTGGCCTCTTTTTCCACAGCTCATTTTGAGACACCCTTGGGGCATGTGCCATACCTCAGCCAGGCTGTGATTTAAACAAACAAATACCACAATTGAGCCAAATTGGTCCTGAAATTCCTTTCCTGTGCTGGGCTGTTTTCTTTTACATCGGAGATGAGGCACAAGATAACATTATATGTTCTGGCCTTGGGTTTCTGCTTGCTTCTCCCTAAGAGCAGGCAAGTTATAATTGTCTGTGTACTGGCTCAACTTTATCTTTGTCTCACAGGGTGGCCTTGAAGTGACAGTAAGCACCAAAGAGCTCCTGCTCTCTGCCGCCCAGTTCTCAAGTGGGAACCTCCTGAGCATCACGCTGGAGGCAGCTTATTCTGTCCCTGACACCTTTACTGCTGACACCCAGCAGAACTACATGGTTTGCTTGCAAACACCAGCAGCTGGCGAGGTGAGAATGGTCCAGGCAGAGTGACAGGGGCTTTGGCTGGGTTTGGGTTGTTCTCCCACCCCATGGAACAAGTGTCCAGGCACGTGGGGTGCACGGCTTCCGTGCTCGTGCACCAGCAGCCTTTGTTGGGAGGGCTTAGAGTCTCTGTGGCGTGATGTGTTCTCTAACACAAACAAAGGTCTGTTTGGAAAGATTTGGATTCAAACTGGCAGGGTTTTTTCCATGTGGGTCTTTATTTTTATTCCATTCTTTGTATGTGTGTGGTGGAGTGCATTTTCTAAGCCAGGCACCCTGTACTGTTGCTTTGCTTTGTTATCCCAGCTTGGAGCAGCTGGCTCTTGCTTCTGCTCCTGTTAGAAATGCAAATCCTTTCTTTCTCACGTCTCTCTAGAAAGAATCGCTATTGCTCTTCAAGAATGGTAAACTGAAGGCTGATGGTAATAAAGAACCATTGCCCCGGCCCAAACTCTGGCCCCTTGGCCCTATCCTGGCCCCTGGTGCTCTGAACATACCCGACTCCTTCATTGTTGGTGGGCCCTATGAGGATGAGGATGGAGAGCTCACCAAAAGCAAGGTGAGGAAGGGCTGGCAAGTTTGGAAGAGAACCAGGAGGGACTGAGAGACTTGATATGAGAGGGAGGTGGGTGGTCAGTGTGCAGAGTCCAGCACAGAGGTGGTTCCCCTGGGACAGCAGACTTGCTGACTCACTGCTGGAGACATCCCAAGGGAGAATGTGGCAGGTCTGGTCCCAGAGAACACCCCGACTGAGCTGCTGGGCTGGGAGCTGTGTTATCTCCCGTGAGCCAGGCACTTACTGCTGATGGTGTCTGCAGGAGAGGCTGTCGGCCTCCCTGCGGGGCTGACCTGGCTATGGGCACTTGCACACCTCTGTCTGACTCACATGCTCTCCTGGGACACTTCTGAGGATGATGCAGGCTGTGTGCTGTCCTGGCTTTGACTGCACGCTGCTTCTCACAGGACAGGGAATTCAGGATCCAGGCGGAGAGCGCCAAGAGGATCGTGTGGGACACGGAAAGGCGCTGTTTCCTGGACGCTGCTGCAGTGGCCGTGTAAGGGACCTGAGCAACCCACCCCAAACATGCTCAGAATGACCTGAGGCAAGGAGCTGCAACATGCAGGTGCTCTTGGACCACTTAGGGGTCAAACTGGCTCTGCCTCACCTCCCATGGCTGCTGTGGCTGTGTCTTGGCCACAGGTGTTCACCTGAGCAAGGGCACAGCTCTTGAAGTGCCTTGAACTGCTGGCAGCAGCTTTGTTCTGCTGTGCTGGGAGAAGATGAATTGGCTGGAGCTGCTGTCTCCAGGCCACAAATGCTCTCTCCTGCTGCCAGCAGCTGGGGCTGGGGGCTGGTCCCTCCATAGTTTGAAGAAAGGGGCAGCAGTTATGGTGAGCAGACATGGAGTAGAGTGGCGTGCACAGCTTTCCTCTGAGCTGCTAATTAAGTTTTTACTGAATCCCAAGTACGTTCAAACCTTTCACACCATGTGGCCACTGTTCATTTGCTTATTTATTGGATAAGTGCTGCCTTTAGCAGCTCCAGATACGCTCAAGTTCAGGATGAGTGTTCCATTTATCTTTGAATCCTGCTATTTTCTGGCCTCGGCTGCATCATGGCTGTGCATTTCACAGCCAAATTACTCCTTATGAAGAAATACTTACTTCTATCTTATTTGATTTTTTAAAATTCTTTTCCCTACACATCCATCCACCTGCCTGCTGGTGTCAGAGTCATCAGCCACATTGAATGCAAGCTCAGAATCCACGTGCTCTCTACAATTCAGGTTTTATACCAAAGTTAATCACATTCCTTCTTACTTATTTCTGAAGTAACTGGGGAGAGAGAAAACCCGGTGTGTTGCTCTCACTGTTGCTTTAAAGCTGGCTGTGCCATAAATGCACACAGCAGTGTGCAGAGGAGAAAGCCCAGCCTGCCCCAAAGCACAGTGTTCCCATGGCCTGAGGGTGTTTGCTGAGAGAATAGGGTGAAGCAAACCCAAGAGGTGCTGCTGGGGCACAAAGGAGGGTGCAGGGGCTCTCCAGCTGGGTCTCTGCATCTCCTCAGTGTATCCTGCATCTGCTTTGTGCCCAGCCTGAAGAAGCGCATTGCTGAGTGCCGCCACTGGCCCGTGGAGCTCTGCAGGATGTCCATGGCCTCAGCTGGCAAAGGGAAAACCAGTAAAATTGATAAGGTAAAAGTGGGGTCTGGCTTGTGGAGTAGCATTGCATTATCAGGCATTTTCCTCTTGAGGCCTTTGTGATACCAAAATCGGCCTTGAAGCTGCCAAAGGGAGCTGGAGAGCAGGAGGCTTTGTGAAAAATCAGCTTTATAGGGTTGTTAAATAGATACAGGGTCATATTTTTTCATTATAGCTCTCACTGATGGTCTCTGGTAGCTTATTGGAAGGGGACAGGGAGAGGGTGGCTTTTAAAATCACAGAATAGTTTGGGTTGGAAGGGACCCCAGACTCCATCTCCTTTCAACCCCCTGCCACAGACAGGGACTCTTTCCACTAGACCAGGTTGCTCAGAGGCTTGTCCAGCCTGGCTTTGAAGAGAATTAAAAGTAATTCACTGAGCTGATCTTTGGCCAGTGGGGTTTTGGAACAGCTTGAAGAAGTTCATGCATTCTTTCTCAGGCTGTAGGTAAGTTATGCTTTTGCATCCAAACCAGGGTGGTTTAACAGAGAAACAGCCTCTTAGAGAATGGTGCTGCTCCTGGCAGCTGCTTGTGAGAGAGCTCCTAATCTGTCCCAGGGCAAAGCCATATAAGTTGGTGTAAATCCCTTTCAGCACTCACCAGTGCCAGGATTTTGCAGCTCTGATGATGATCCTTCCAGCCAGGCCTCCCACACCTCCTAAGCCACTTGGTTTCTGTCCAGCCTGAGATGCACAACTCTGGTAGGGTCACCAACCACACAGCTGATACTCTTCCAGCTGTATCTCAACAAGACCATCCTGAGGAACAGCAGAGTGCAGGAATTAGAGAGAAAAGCTGCTCCATGGGTATTGGGATAAAATTAATATTCTACATATGGAATGACTCCAGTGTATTCATCCAGGTTGTCTCGGCTGTGTGCCAGTGACAGAAGCACAGGCTCATCAGGTGCATCAGTGTGGACCCCTCTTAATGAGATTGGTGACCTTGTTCCCTTAAGGAGAATAACAGCCTGTTCAGGATCTCAGTCCCTTGCTCTGTGTTTCCAGGGAGATGAGGACAAGCAGATTGCCTTCCATGGCGTGGCATATGTCAACATGATGCATTTGCTGTGCCCTGGGGTGAAGCAGATCCGAGGGGCCTTCCGTGTCTTTAACTACCAGGACAGAGAGGTGTTTGAGAAGGTGAGAGCAGCAGGCTCTGCTCCAGCTCTGCAGCTGGGTTTGCACTGAGGGATTGGGAGCAGGGAGGGTGGACAGTGGGTGTTTGGGAGCAGGGGCAGTGGACAGTGGGTGTTTGGGAGCAGGCAGGGTGGACAGTGGGTGTTTGGGAGCAGGGACAGTGGGTGTCTGGGAGCAGGGACAGTGGACAGTGGGTGTTTGGGAGCAGGGACAGTGGACAGTGTGCTAGTTGAAGCTGGATCTGAACCTTAAGTGCCCTTCTGGTGATGGAGAAAAGTAATGTTACAAGCTTTTAGGTGCAGATTTCTCTAAGGCAGAGGATTTCTGGGGGATGGTGAGCAGGTCTGGGGGCTGAGAGAGGCTTTGAATCTCCCTCCACTCCCTCCTATGCATGCAAGCTCTCCCCAGTCTGGAACATGGGCAAGGGAACTGTGCTGCTGGGAAAGCAAACAGTGGCTTTAAAAGGATCGCGTTACCCCCGGCAACCACCAAAAAAGCTGTCACTGGAGCTCTTTCAGCTCTAGCTCACCCAGGTTTTATTTGTCTTTGTGTTTTTCCCTCTCTGTTACTAAGAGTGACAGTTACATCTCATTTTCCCACAGTCTATCCCTCCCAGAACAGCCCTGAGCTTGTTTCAGGAGGGCAGATGTACAGCCTGGTTTTGCCACCTGTGTTCCCTGTGGGACTGTGGTCCAGGTGGAGGGGCTGGGTGAATTCCAGCCCTTCTCCTGCCTCCCTGCTCCCACTGGCTGCTGCAGAGCTGCACTGGGCACGAGTGTGTCTGCTGGGCTCTGCTTCCCTGCCATGAATAATGACCCCTTGGCTGCATGGTGCTGCTTGTCCTATGCCATTTATCTGTCACAAGTGAAGTCCTTCTCATTCCCCAGATGCTTTGGGTTGCCTCTTGGTCTAAGGAGTTGCCCTATAGCTGCTCCATCCTCTCCTCAGGATCCCCATGATTCTTGCTACCCAATTCCTGTGACCAGGATGTGTGGGAGGAAACAGCCTGTCTGGGTGGTCAAACACTGTGTAAACACACAGTCTGACAAACCTCTTCCTTGCAGTTCCCTGGCATGTGTCAGGGAAGCTGCTCCACACCAGAAAATGATCTGGGAGCCAAGAGATGCTGCCAGGCAGGTGGGGACCCCCAAAAATGTGTGGAGCAGGCCTGGTGAGAGTAACCAGATCATCCAAAAGCCCTTATCACCAGGCAAGTCCATAGCTGTGAGGCAGGTCTAGGATCCCAGCAGGAATTCAGGATCACAGATCTGGGTTCCAGCATGTTCACCACATACCTCAGGCAAGGATCAAGGGCCAGTCCTCAGTGAAAACACAGCTCTGAGGGAAGATGGAGACACCCCCACTGAGTCTCATAGTCTAACCTGAGGCTTCACAGCTACATAGGATCAGAGCTGACCTGGACCACCAACAGCTGAACTCTAGGAGGAGAGAATGAGGTTACAATACCTCTTAATGCATTTAAGACCCTGACAATGTGTGTTGTGATGAGGGAGGTTCAGGCAAAGGAGTGAGGAAGCCTGCTTTGTCCCTTGATTCTCTCTGTTGCCTCTATTTTTCAGACCAAGTTTCAGCACAGTATTTTCCGGGATCGCAGGTCACAGCTCAGCCTGGTCAAGGAAGGGTTTGGGTCCCCTCCTGTTTCCAAAGCTGCTCCCAGTAAGGCTCTGAAGGAAGAGAAGGATTTCAGTGCAATGGTAAGGCCTAGGCAGGCACGTGGCACCACGTGCCTCTGTTTCTGTGTCACAGGAGGTTGGGACATGCAGGAACCGGGATGGATGCTGTGTTGCCTCAGCCAGCTCATTATCCCAGACTCACAGAATCTCCTCAACATGAAGGGATCCACAAGGATCATTAGCCCAGCTCCTGGCCATGCACAGGCACCCCAACAAATCCCACCCTGTGCCTGACAGTGCTGTACAAACACTCCTGGAGCTCTGGTACCCTTGGGGTCCTGACAGTGCCCAACTATCCTCTGAGGGAAGAATCCTTCCCTGCTATCCAGCCTAATCCATCCCTGGCAGAGCTCCAGGCATTCCCTCAGGTCCTGTCACTGGTCACAGAGAGCAGAGATTGGAGCTGCTCCTTGTAAGGAAGCTGCAGCTTTCCCTTATCTGAAATCGTAGGATGTGCTGCCTGAACAAATGTACCATCTCACACCCTGGACTTGCAAAGTTTTGAGATTTATTTAGTCTGAAACAAGAGACATCTTTTCTTTTTCCTAATTGTTACTCAACCCATCCACAATCCAGTTGTCAGATGGCACTGGAGAATCTGAAAATGTCACAAATCTCAACCTTGAAGGACATGTAATTATGTCTCTCCAAAGAGAAGTAGAGACTATAGAGCATCACTGTGCTGGTGTCTCACACCTTTCTCACAATTAAATTCCTCAAGAGTGAGTAGGACAAGGATGTTTTACGTGGATGTTTTACGTGGATTCTGTCCCAGAGTTCTTCCAGTGACGTCCACCTGGAGAGCAGACTGCCACTGGGCTAGAAGGTCTCTGTAAATTTTCAGGCATTTATTTAAATTATCCCTTCACATTTTGGCTTCTTCCTCTGGAATGCACATTCCTTTTGCAGGCAGATTGATTATCTGGGCTCTCTCCTTTTCCCTAGCCTGGTTTCTCGAGCTGGATTTTGCTGCTGTAACTCATTCCGAGGGTGGGTTATAAAACAAGCTGGATCTCTGCAGTTTGGAGATCTGTGGCTGCGTGCTCAGTATTTCACTGTGCCAGCACTGGCTGCAGACAGCACAACACATCAGCAATGTTTATCTCCACAGCAATACAGCGAGGCAGGAACATTCCTGGTGATGGAGATAAAGCTGGACAGGCCCTTGGTCCCGAAGCGGCTGCGGGAGGAGCTCGTCCAGCGGTGCGTAAGGATGGGCTGTGGGGCTGACAGCTCCTCTCTGCAGGGTGGAGAGAGGCTTGTACAGCAAACCCCCCTTGGAATACTCCTGAGACAAAGCCCACAGGAATCAGGGGGAGGATTTGGCCAGACTGCTTTAGACGTGGCATCTGGTGTGTTGGGAAAGCACTTGTTCATCCCAGCTGGCATCTCCCTGCCATTCCTCTCAAAACAAGAGACACCAGAGCAGCACAACAATGTCTGTGTTCCTGTCTGGGCTTTGTTTCCCTCTAATCCCCATGTGCTTGCCTCTTGCCTGTGATGTTCAGTGGTTTGGTCAGTTCTGGCCACCAGCGTGGACTGCCCTGGGTAGTGCTGCTGTTGCTTCACCAGAGCATTCTCTCATTTTCAGCTTTCCAGAAGTTTTCTCACAATGAAACCCATTCCTTAGCTGTTATGTTAGTTTTCATGTCATTCTACTGCAGAGCTGCTCTTTCATCTCTGCTGCTTTGAGACTTCCAGTTCCTGTCCAGTGGCAGCCCTGCTGTGTTATGGGTTAGAAAGGCATAAAATATATGATTTATGGAATAAAAAAAAATAGAAAATGCATCACGTCAATAAGATATAGGAGGTGCAGGTTTATGTCTCTCTCAAACAGAAATATCATCCATTCATTGAAGGTTTGTGTGTTGTCCTCACTGCTCCCTGCTGCCTTCCAGGAGGAACAGGCTGAGGAAGGTGAACCCCTCTTAGAACAGACCTTTTCCTGGCCTATTTTATACATTTCTACTCTTCTGCAAAGTGTGTGGATTCAGTGTAACTCCTTGTTCACCTGCTTGTGTGCACCGGAATGAGGCCTGTGGCACCTTGGCTCGTGTTCTGAGGACTGAGGGTGTTCTGGTGTCCAGCAAGCAGGAAATGTTGAAAAAAAAAATTAAATTAATTAAGGCTGGTTTGGCACCAGGGATTTTAATTCCAGAATCTCAAAATGGTTCAGTTTGCAAGGGACCCCTGAAGTTCACCTGGTCCAACATTCATATTCAAGCAGGGCTCCCCAGGGCACGTTACTGTGTCCAGATGGTTTTTGGATATATCCAGGGAAGGAGACACCACAGAGAATCCTGCTCCACTGCTCAGCCACCCTCACCTTAATAAAACCTTAGTTAAAAATATGCTAATCCTAATGAAAGGTCATTGTAACTCCAGCAGAGGCCAGGCAGGGCTGGGTGGTGTCTGGGGGTCTGAGGTTGGTGTCTGGGGGTCGATTGTGGCCAAGGGATGAGGCACCACGGCCAAACCAGGCGACCTTGGAACCGATGGACTGGGTGGGCTGGGCTGTTTACTGACCAAATTCTCCAGAGCTTTCCTCAGGCTGGTTCCTTGCTTACACCTGTTCTGCAGAACCAGGAGCTCCAAGGTACAGACCTGCTGCTCCAGGAGAGCACTGGGGGTTAGCAGCAATGTCAGCCCTCTCATGACAAGCCACAGCCATCAGCTGTAGGGACCTGTTCACTCACAGCCTGACACTTCAGGTTTCCTCCCAGCTGCCTGTGAGGTGTCTCACGGACATGGTGGCAGGGGTGGAGCCCTCACACTGCTCAAGCCAACATCCCTGGCAGTGGATCTGCTGATCCCTCCTCTGCTCTCACTGACAGGGTGAAGGAGCTGATCCCACCTCGCCCTGCGCTGCCCCACCGGACAGACGGAGCCAAGAAGGTGAGTGTGAGAGCCTGTGGCCTTGCCACCCCACCCTGCCCTCATCCCTCTCTCACACCAGAGTCTCCATTCCCAGCCCACAGCAACATGGGGAGGAGGTTTGAAGAGGACAAGGGTGCTGGGCCACAAAGGTGGGGAAGGGTCTAGAAGGGAATAGGGCAATATGAGGAGTGGGGAGGTCACTTGGAATGTTCAGCCTGGAGAAGAGAGACTGAGGGTAAAGCCCATTGGGGTCTGCAGCTTCCTCACAAGGGGCAGCTTCAATCTCTGCTCTCTGTGACCAGTGAAGACCCAAGGGAAGAGCTGGAGCTGTGTCGGAGAGGTTTTAATGGATATTAGGAAAAGAGTGGCTGGGCACTGCCCAGGCTCCCCAGGGAATGGGCACAGCCCCGAGGCTGCCAGAGCTCCAGCAGTGTTTGGACAACTCTCTCAGGGATGCCCAGGGTGGGATTGTTGGGGTGTCTGTGCAGGGCCAGGAGCTGGACTCAATCTTTGTGGATCCCTTCCAATTCAACATATTCTATGAAATACACAGAAAATGAAACTTCTGTATGTGTTATCTCCACAGCAGTGTGCCTTGGGAACCCATTCATCTCTCCTGTTCACATCCCATTCAAAGGGAAGTGATGAAGAGATGGAGCAAAGGGAGGGAAGACAGCCATGGGGGATGTTTGGAAGGAAATGCGATGCTGGGAAAAGAGGCTACCAGAACATTACATTTATATCCTAGGCAGTCCCAAAAGTCTCAGACTCACCCCTGTACTTCTTCAGACTCAGAAAAACCTGAGCAAAATCAGCCCTGACCTTTCTCAGGTCCCCAAGAATGTTTGAGGATCAAGATTATGGAGATTGCAGGTTCTGCTGAAGAGGGCTGGTCGTGGGTTTCAAGGCTCCCAGTAAATGAGATATATTTCACTCACAGCCAATTATATTGCAATAGGCGAGATAGCAGTGACTGGAATACTGGGTTGTGATGGAAAATCCTAGCAGGAAGGATCTCTTTTATGTTTACCTGCAGATCTTTTCTCAGCCCTCAGGCATGGACAGGAAAGGATGTGTGACAGACTAATTGAGACTTGAGTCAGGTGGAGTTAATGGGAGGCGTGGGCTGTGGCAAATCAAATACATATCAAGGTTGATTGCATAAGTGGCTTGTGAAATTTATTTATTTCTTTCCCAGGCAGTGGAAGATTATCACAATCGTGTCACTGATGTTGCTGTTGCCATCCTGAGGGAATACCGGGAGCTTTTTGGGAAGCAGCTGCCTGACCAGGGAGCGCTAGACCACGAAACCCTGGAGAAACAAAAGCGTCAGCTCGAATACGAACTCAATACCTCTGGGAAATATTTTGCTTTTAAGGAACAGCTTAAGGTGAAGATTCCTTTGTGTTTTTGCCTTCCTACTTGTCTTGTCCTGACAGTTTCTCAGTGAAGAACTGCTGCTCCGTGGTGGTAACTCAGGATGATGTGTGGTGCTCCAGAATCCTTTCCTGCCACCTGGAGCTGTTGCAGTGGGCACTGAGAGGACAGGATTCCCCTCTAATCCCCTCAAGCTGCTTTGGTCCCACACCAAGGCAACACTTCCTATCAATGGGAGCTACTCACATCCTTTTGCCTCATGTTCATAACCTGAGAAAGGCAAAGCTGGTGCTCTCACATTCCCAGTCTGTCCCAGCAGGGAAAGGAGGTTCATCTCTCTCGGCTGCTCAGCCTCAGCCACGCTCTTCCTGGGAACCCCCTCTGTTCTGAGGAGATGAGCCATGCTGTCCTTAAAGGCTGTGTCAGGGAGGTGGGAAAGGAAAAACCCCTTGCTTGCCTTTTTTTGCTTTTATCAGTGGTGGGCTGGATTTATTTCTCAGAACTAAGCTGGAACTTCAGGCTCTGTCTCTGTCTGATAACAGAGCTGATGGGGGACATGGGAGGGAACCTGCCTTGTCCAATGTCCCTTGTCCCCACAGTATTCTGTGGTGAAGATTGTGAGGGAGAAATACCTGAAGACCACGGCGTTTGAGACCAAGGAGCAGCTGCAGGCGTTCCTCAGTGAACTCTATGTGTACCTCGTGGACCACATGCACATTGCCCTGAACAAGGTAGGGGGAAATCTGGGTGACTTGGGCCATGGCTTCACCGTGGGTCCAGGGTAGGTGAAGGACTTTGGCCTTCAAGACAGAAGCAGCAGGCTCATGCTTTCATCTGCTGGAGTTGTCACATATGGCCCATGAGCCACACTCGAGGCAGGGATCCAGTGCCTTTGTTTCCCACTGCTCAAAATCCTGATGGTGGGATAGGTGTGAGATGCCACTGGTGAAGCTGCTGTAGCTGGCACATGGTGAGGGTGGCTGGGCAGAGCAGGAGCTGGGGTCACCAGCGAGTGGCCCCACTGAATTTTGTCATCACCTTGATCTAGGGAATGCTGTGAATAATCACAGAATCACAGACAGGTTTGGGTTGGAAGGGACCTTAAAGCTCATCTCATTCCACCCTCTGCTGTGGCAGGGACACCTTCCACTATCCCAGGTTGCTCCAAGCCCTGTCCAGCCTGGCCTTGGGCACTGCCAGGGATCCAGGGGCAGCCACAGCTGCTCTGGGCACCCTGTGCCAGGGCCTGCCCACCCTCCCAGGGAACAATTCCTGCCCAATATGTAACCCTGCCCTCTGGCAGTGGGAAGCCATTCCCCCTCGTCCTGTCACTCCATGTCCCTGTAAAAATGGATATTGCCCTGTGCCTGTGTGGCAGAGGTACCTGGGAATGACAGGAATGTGTCCCACCAGAGAGCAGCTTGCCCTTCCCAGTGCCCAGCCCCAGCCATACTGGTCTGTGCTGTGTGCAGTGCTGCCGTGCTGGGATCACACGAACCCCTCTCCCCTTCCCAGGGCTAACACTGTCTCCTTCCCTACAGTTCCTGTCTGAGGAAGATGTTTCTCCTGCCCTTCCATCCTGCACGACCAGGAAGCAGCTCTTGCTCTTCGCTCGTGAAGCTGAAGCCAACAAGGACTTCAAGCTGGCTTCTGTCTTCTACAAGCAGGTAAGGGAGGCCCAGTTCTTTCCTGCCATCACCGTGTGGGCTGGCACAGCATCACGGGGGGCCACTGCTCACAGCTCAGCCAGCCCCATGTGGCGGAGGCAGGAAGGAGCCGAGCGTCTCCAGGATACTCAGGTGGAATGGGAGGGATTTCCCAGGGAGATGCTGCTCTCTGCAGGATGTGAGACTGTCCCTGGCCAGGTCACAGAGGACTCCAGCCTTGAGGCCAGGGGAAATGGGAAGTGCTGGGTCCTTTCTGGGGACACTGGGCCCTGGGAGGCATCAGCTGGAGCTGGAGGACACGTGTTAGGTGGAGAAGGCTTAGAGGAAGTGGGCTTCCAGCACAATCCCACTTGGGGACACCCTTGCATGTGACAGACAAGGGCTTGATTCTTGCTCAGCTGGGCTGGGGTGGCCAGGGAAGCCATGGTCATTCCAGAATTGCCTCCCCAGTGTGCATGTGCTGAGCCTGACTCCAGTGGTGACCTCTGTTGTCCAGAGAATCGCTCGGGACCAGCACAGCATCCAGGCCTGGCTGGACTATGGAGCCTTCTGCCTCCTGTACGAGGATGCCACCAAAGCCCAGGAATGCTTCCAGCAGGCCCTTTGTCTGAACCCCCATCACATCCAAAGGTGCTGAGTGCTCCTGCTGGGGGTGGGGAGGCTGTGGCGTGTATCCCCCACCCTTGCTGGGGCTGCAAGGCTGACTGCCCTGCCCCTGCCCCAGCTTGCTGCTCTCTGGGATTGCAGCTGTCAAGCTGCAGCACTATGAAGAGGCAGAGATTTTCTTGGAGGATGCCTGCTGCTTGGAGCCATCCAGCATCGAAGCCTGGACCCTCTCAGGTACAAAACCAAGCCAGTCTGGTGCTCAGGGTGTTCCTGTAGAGCCAGGCATTGTTCCTGCCTCCAGGCCCCTTCTCCCTGCTCCAAGCTGAGTGCTAAGGGAAGGATTTTGCTTCCTTCAGGTGTCTGCTGATGCTGCTCTTTCTCTCCCACAGGTTTGTTTTATGAGCTGAAGAATAATTATATTCAGGCAGAAAGGAGCTTCCGTGAGGCTAAGAAGGTCCTGCGAGCACAGCTTGAGGAGGAGAGGAGACTCCTTGAGGCTGCTGAGGGAGAAGGGAGAAAACCCAGCTCTCCCAGCACACAGCCAGGTAACAGCAAACCCAGGAGGTGCCCTGGCACCAGCAAGGAGGGGCTTGGAGCTGGGTGGTGAACAGTGGAAGGAGAGGAGAGGTTTTAAGAGATCAGAGGGTAAAGGTAGAAGATGTGGACTGTGAGCTAGAACAGAATTCCATGGAATTCACTGTGGTTTCCCAACACAGCTCGGAAAGCTCTGCCTCACCAATCCAAAGGACAAACCAGCTGCTTGGCAGTGACCCTGAGGCCAAGGCTTCCTTTGGAGCCCCTCTGAGTCCAGCCTGAGCAGAGTTACAAATATTTGGCCAGGCTGCAGGAAATGCTGACTGGCTTTATTTTTAACGTTATCACCACTCATGCACAGTGCCTCAGGCAGGCAGGCTTGTGACACATGCAGGGTTTGTCCCTTCTGATTAAGAGGAAAGGGATATTCATAGAATCATGGCATGACTCAGGCTGGAAAGGACCTCCAAGATCTCTGAGTCCAGCTGTTAGCCCAGCACTGC
Organism: Cettia cetti; assembly: GCA_013401135.1. Lineage (NCBI taxonomy): Eukaryota > Metazoa > Chordata > Aves > Passeriformes > Sylviidae > Cettia > Cettia cetti. The sequence continues at coordinate 28,768 of VZUI01003868.1, forward strand.
TGTGTTCATCACTAGCCCACGTCCCCAGCTGTCACATCCACATGGCTTTTGAACACTTCCAGGGATGGGGACTCCACCACTGCCCTGGGCAGCCTGTTCTAGTGCCTGACCATTTATTCTGTGAATAAATGTTTTGCTACCATGGAATGTAGACCTCCCTGGTGCAACTTGAGGCTGTTTCATCTCATCCTGCCTCATTTATACTTGTTTCTGGCTGCACATGGTAAACTTGTGCTCAAATCCCCAGCCCCAGGTATTGCTTCCTGCAAAGAAATTTCTTTCCAGCTTTGAAAACCTGATAGTTTTTCTTTTCTTTTCTTTTTCTTTTTCTTTTTCTTTTTCTTTTTCTTTTCTTTTCTTTTCTTTTCTTTTCTTTTCTTTTCTTTTCTTTTCTTTTCTTTTCTTTTCTTTTCTTTTC
>VZUI01003877.1:0-80147 GCA_013401135.1 Cettia cetti
TTCCAATCTGGTCTTCCTTTTAGAAATCTATATAAGTTGTAGAAAAAATTAAACTTCCTCTTTTCCCGCTTCGACTCTGTGGTTATCCCTGCGTCTCCCTCGGGACAGCATTGCGCAACAGTGGCAGGAGTGCCCAAGTGCCAAGAATGAAGTGTCAGCATGCCCACAGTAACTGGTGCTGGGCCTGAGGGACCTGCTTTGGGGAAACTTTGCAATCATGATCAAATTAGAAATGTAGAGTAAGGCCTGTGTACAAAACACGTTTATGCTCCTCTGACCATATGAGGGTTGTTCAGAGCTGATCCTTCTGCACTGACATGGAATCCTTGAAGCTGCTTCTCCTTGCACTGGGCCTCCTCCTTAGAAAGGCCCCTGAGCCTGTTTCCACTCCTGTTAGCACGGAAGAGTGCAAGTGCCCTCGCTCTGCTGGTGCTTGCACTGATGGGAGGGGCTGGAGGACACACCGGGTGTCAGAGCATCCCTGTGAGTTTCCTGAATGTTTGTGTGAGCTGCATGAATGCTCAGCAAACTGTAAAGCAACTGTGTCAGATGAATTCCAATGGCGATTTCTTACCTCAGCTGTGTTTTTGCTCTGTGACACAGAATGACCACTTACAAGGTAAATCGATTTGAAAAGGTTTTCAACTTTACTTCAGGAAAGCTGATAACTCGGAAAGGAATAAAGTGAGTATATTTAATTTTTTTTCTGATGAAATAGTATGGGAATGCTTCATTTGGAGCTTTTTTTTTTTTTTGTAATCACCTACCTTATGATATGTTAGACTCCAAAAACTTTGTACAAACCTGTAGTTTGATATGGACAGGAAGCTGTACTTAGAGCTATGTAAAGTGTTAACAATTTCCTTTCAAATGGAAAAGTACCGTGGAGTCAGAATCCATTTCTGTTGTGTGCCTTTATACTTCCTTGCAGCTGGTAATGAGCCATGGCTGTAAACATAGCAGGAGAAAGAAACACAAACCAACCCCCTCTGTGTTTACAAATTAGGAGTTTCATTAATTTTAATAACTTCTTTATTCTGCAGAATTTAACCCTTGTTTGAGGAATTCGGGAACACAGCAGTTGCATGTGTGCAGTTTTTCCACAAGGTGGGGTAATAATGCTCAAGCTGGTTTTGGCTTAGGGCAGACCTCGGTGCAGTTTGTTCTCACAGCTGCGTCCCCGTGGCTGCACTTGGCTGCCGTGTGCCCCGTTACCTCCAGACACCGCGCAGGAACCCCACGAGGGAACACAAGGCTGTGTGGAAAGGTGTTTGAGTCTCAGATTCAGGAAGGGAAGGCCCAGTGCCACTCTGTGTTTGGCACGTGTGCCCTCAGGTTGTACTCACTTGTGGAAATGTGAGAGTCAAAACCTACAGGTTTACACCGGTTCTCTTAATTAAGCAAACAGTATAAATGTTTAATGAAAAATTCTGAACAGGTCTGGAAATGGTTGTGTCTATTTTAGGAAGATCTCTAAGCTTTGTGAATGCTCAGTATAAAGCTCTTGCTTATCATGCAGATGTGGGCTCCTCAAGATACATGTTTCAGCTGTTTAAAAAAAAAATCATTAAGGAACATCTCCATGTCTCCTTTGATAAAACAGCACAGCAGAATTCTTGCATGCAGATTGTATATCTGGTATCCATTAACTGCAATGAGCTACACTCTTAATGAAATATTCCAAAATAAACTATTTTACAACAAATCTGTGGTATAAGAACAGCTTAAGTTGCTCAAAGAGAGTTAATTTTTGTTTTACTATTGACTAGTATCTCTTAAGTGAAGGTGTTCAGCTCATTTTTGTCTTTTAAACAGACTGAATTGAACTGGGATGTGTCTTAAGCTGAATGTATTACTAAATGGGTATGAATCTTGTGGCAGAATTTAAGTTCATTTGAAATCTACAGGGAAACCTTCTATTAAGAATAAAATCCTGTTTTGCGTGTAGAGACCACAAAGTACAAAACTAAGCTTGTTCGGGGCAGTCACAAAGTGCAGTGCTGTTCTGATTTTCAGTGTTCTAAGAAATCCAATGTCTCAAATTCTGTGTCTGAGGTCTAAACCGTGTGGGGAGAGAAGCAAGTTCTCCTTTCCTTCAGAATTTAGTTTAGTGATGGACTTCTAACATTCCACTAGAATACAACTTAAGTACCCATTAAAATAGAAAAAACCCCTTGAAGTGTAAGCATGAAGCATAAGGTACACTGTGCAACCTAATTAACAACTGTATAGAGGAGGCAACCAGGCAGAGACATGGCTGTGGTACAGAGACTCAGAGGAGGATTTATAGCACATGATTTCAGGAGCTGTTACATTCTGCTGCTTTGTTGAGCTATGTCCAACTTAGGAACACTTGCATTTTAGAAAATGAAGTTTATCCCACTTGTGTGCATTAACAACAAATGCCTTCCTGTCCTCCTCACTTCTCTTTGCCTACCCCCTGGTATTTTCCAGCTTTGTTCTAGTGAACAGTGTAGCCATGGAGGGTGATGGCTGTGCCGTCTGCCGTACCTCAGAGGCAAAACTTGTGGCTCTTTCTCACAAACTAAATTGCTCCCAGCAGGTAAGAGATTATTAAAGATCTGATTACAGCCAGCAACTTCTCTGCCACAATGGGAACACTGATATTGTAGCATAGTCAGGATACATCCAGATTCTCCTGAAAAAATCTGCTTCCAGTTCACATTGCAACTTGTTAGCAAGTCTTTCTCCCCCTCATATCCCTCTTAACCATGTTTACTTAACTATGGTTGCACTAATGGTGTCAACTTCCTAGCCAGTGCTGCCAAGGGAGTGTCATTTCCTCTGTTCCAAGCAATGGCAGAAATTCTGTAACCCTCCAGGCTCCAGATACATAATCCTGCATTTATAATTATGGACACTATTCTGTTTTATAGCCTTCAAGCATGTTCTTGCAGTTTTCTGATTCCCCTGCAATTCTTTCCTCATAGCCTGGTAGTGTTTTAATTGTATTTTTTCCTCATATCAAATTGCTTCTCGTATTTCCTTCCTCTTCCTTTTTTTTTTGTTGGCTGACTGGATGCACAGTAGAGGCAGCATGACTGACTGGGCTGGCAATCAATCAGGAAACCAGCTCCCAGTGGAAAAATTGCCAGATTCTGTCTCCCTTGGGCTGCCCTCAAACTCCTTTGCCTTGTTGGTGCAGAGATCCTGCTGTTGCTTTCTGCATCAGAAAGAGCACAGCTGTATTTACAGCACATACAGAATGGGGATTGCACCAGTCCTCAGTAAAACTCTTAGTTCATACAATGGGTAATATCTGAGCTTATCTGCTTAACAAAAAACCAAAACCAACAACAACCCCACCCTCCCTAACCCCTTAAAACCTGGCTATTGCTTCATTACCTTCACCCCTTCTATGGCTTTTGTTCACAGAAACCGAATCATTCCAACAAAAGATGCAGTGATGTGGAAAAGCTCCCAGCTTCAGAACCCATCCTTTTACAGGTGTGTTAGAGGTGGGGTGAGGCAACATATTGACGTTGTTTTTATGGATTTATTACTGTTCCAGAAAGGCTGGATCATTAACAACTAATCCTTGCTTTTAATTACTCCCAGCATTACCCTCTCTATCGGAAAAGTGATGCTGAATGCACTGGAGATGATTCTGCTCCTCCAGAGGAGAAAAACATCCCCTTTAAAGAAAAGTATGATGTACTGTCTCAAGAGGCATCACAAAAGGTTTGATTTCTTGGCAACTTGAGTGGCAGTGGGTGGGTGAGAGGGGGACACGAGTGTAGATTTAAATAGATGAAAAAATTGTGGTCAGGCTGTTGGCTGAGACAAACAGCTGCTCCTGTCTAATGAGGTCTGGGAGAAGCTGCCTGTTAGAGCTGCTCCCCTGAGGTTCCTCACTATCATGGCCTTGCTCCTGCCACGTTTCCCAGGTATACTTCCCAAGTCTTGGCACTCTTAAATCTGCTGTGGTGCCACTACCTCCACTTCAGCATTCTGTACCTTCTGTACTGTGTAAATTATTGACACACCTGGTATGAAGCCACAGTTTTCAAACACTTTGAAAGCATCACTTTTGCTGAATTAGTAACTACAAGAAAATTTGAAGTATTCCCTGGAAACTTAATGGTCATTATTTCTTTCTTTCTGCATAAATCTCTTCATTCAAAGATTGTCAGTACAAGATTCTTCCTTAGACAAGAAAATAGCATTGCTTTGCTAAACCCAAAGTTTTTCTCATTGTGATATCCATAGCATGCTGTCGCCTTTGTTCTTCTGATCTGTATGAAAAAGAAAAAAAAACCCAAAAAAGCAAAAAAAAAAAAAAAAAAAAAAAAAAAAAAAAAAGCCCAGTACTTGAAATCAGGGCCACATGGGTGTGATTGATATTGCAATACCAACAGATTTCTTACTGGAAAACAGAACTTTACAGAAAACACTTTGTAAGAATATGAGGATTGCCATAATTTCACTCTGTTCAAAGGAAAAAAAAAAGGTTTTTTAAGTTCAATTTCTTTTTAGCTGTGAGTTAATTTTTGTGCTTTACCATTTTGTGTTCTAGCTGCTATGGTGGTTTCAGCCCCGTTTGATTCTCAGTGGGCACACTCATAGTGCTTGTGAAGTGCTGCACGCAGGGAAAATTCCAGAAATCAGTGTCCCATCATTCAGTTGGAGGAATAGAAACAATCCTAGTTTCATCATGGTAAGTTTTAATTTTTTTTTATTTTTGTCAGATAACTTTCATAGATAAATCAACATGGCAGTCAGCTATATTTTAGAACTGATTCTACCTGTAAAAACGAAAAATAATAAAAAAAAAATTGCCTACCCACCCAACCCACTCAGTACACTGCATCCACTTTATAAAGTACATCTGTGGGAGCCACATGTTCTGTGTGGTACAAAGCAATGCTGTTAAAGACCTAATTAGTATCTGGGTACATTTTCTTAGAAAGAGGGTGCACTGTAAACTATTGACTTGTAAAAATAATCAGTATTGTGCACTGAACAGTAGAAAGACCAGTTTGGCTTGGCTGATTTACCAACTATGAAAACAAGACTGTATCCACCTCAAACCCTTTTGCACGGTGATCATGGTTTTCAAACGTGTGCATTAATGCAGTGAAAGTGTTTGTGACGTGCCCACAGTCTGCCTCCTCATGGCCAGTTCACATTTTATACAGGGTGTTGGTTATGCTTGTGCAGGCAGTTCCAGTGCTCAGTGTATCCTTAGAGGTAAATCAATTAGTTCCCCGGTTCAAAAACAAAACAGAACTCTTATAAACTTGGAGTAAGAAGCAAAACCTACAATCTGTTTACAGAGTAGTCTGACTTGGAGGGGGAAATCTTTTATGTATGTTTTACTGCTGTTGAGTTTAGGCTGTTTAAATACACAGATAACCCCATACGTTTAAATTCATTTTATGCAACTGTTAATATTTGTTGTTGAAAGTAGTTCTGTTTATTCCATGTTCCTGAGAGTAGCTGCCTTTGAACTACACACACACTCTGCACACGCCAGACAGCGCAGCTTCACTGCAAAACAAGAGGTTGGCTAATTAAAGTTGCATCCTCTTCTCTACTGTTTTAACTCCTCAGCCTCGATCCGCTGTAAACTTTAATTTAAACTGTGAAGTCAAGCCAAAACCCAACAAAGTTCTTTGTTGTTGAAGTTCCCATTCCTAATTTGGATTAGCCAACGTGTGTTTTTGCAGCATGTACTGGGTAAGGAGGAGGGCTTGGGGGAGGAAGGGGCACATTCACAAAACCTAACTTTAGCCTGGAAAGGCTCCTTCCAGGTGGATTTACAGCAGCTAAAGTTAGGCTTCTCTTGAAGGCAAATCAGATGAGGAGCCCAGCTCTCTGTTTACGCTAGATGGGAAGATTGGCCTCTGGGCTAGTGTTGGCCTGGTGAACATTCCAGTTAGTGCCCAGCACCACAAGGTATGGACTCTTCAGCCCCCTGGAGAAGGCACTGGTACTAGAAACTGGCCCCAACCCTTGCCACCCAACATAAGGATTTAGAAATTGGAGATCTGACAGCTGTGGTGTTCACTCCTGATTCAGAATCCACTGTAACACAGCAAAGTGACAGTCTTCATTTCTTTTCCAGGGCAGCATAACACCAACTGACTTCTCCCTCCAAAAATGCTTCCTTCCATTTGAGAGCAGAGTCTTCACTATCTACTGTGCAGCAGGTGCTCTGCTTGTCATCCTGGTACTAGCTCATGTTCAGCTTCTCACTCCACCGTTTTATTTTGCTCAGCGTTTAATCAGTAAGCATAAAGCAGTATGAAGAGCCAGACATCTGCATTCAGTCACTGAAATACCAAAGCTGAGAACAGTCAAACATCAGACTATATTCATGCCAGCAAATGACCTAATTTGATTGCTAGTCTGAAGGCAGGTTGCATTTACACATACCATGGAAGTCCTATACAGCTGATATGACTACTACAGGATAAATAACTGAAATGAACGTTTCATGCTGTACAAAAATACTGTATTCGACAATCAAATGAGTCCTTTTCCTGCTATAATTTTTGTATCAAATATGTATATTAAAAGTGTAACTGTACATTATGTAAAGCCTATAGCCTCATCACTTGTCTCCACTTGTGTCTTACCCTGGTGGAGGCTGAATCTTGCAAACTGGAAACGTTTGTCTGTTTTATTGCTGCATGGCCCTTCAAATGTCATACTTGTGTTTGTTAGGGTCAGGCAGAATCTGGATGCAACAGCACTTAGAGATGCGGATTTTCATAACCTTTTTAGGGTGTAAGGGACTGTGGTTTGGGACAAGAAATCTTTTGGGTCCTGACACAATAAATTGTTAGCTGACTGTAATTTGCAGTTACCCATCTACCAGACAACAAGAGGAAGAAGCTCGAGGATCCAGTTTGCTGATACACACTTGAAAACTGCTTAAAAAAAATTTAGGGTGACACCTCAAGCTGCTGCTTTCAAAAAGATGTGCTATGATGAGCTTAAAAAAAGAGGGCCCTATTGCATCCCAGAGATGTGTGTGGTGAGGGGCCCTCCAGTTGCCAATCTCCTGCAAGAAGGAAGGTCAAATACAGCTGCAGTAACAATATCCTATGCCTCAGCCCTCAGTCTACAGCCAGGGATAGGAATGTGCCTTATTTTACATTCCACAAGTTCTATTGACTTTAGTGTAGTGTCACATTTTGAACTGCACTAGCTCCTCTGTGGGGAGGCAGAGGCCACCGGCTGTGCCACAAAGATAAAATCTGAGCTCAGTGTCTCCAGTGTGTGGGGGAAGGTGGGACAAACCTACCGCTGCTCCCCACCCACCCCAGAAAAAACAGAGGGACTACTTCACACCAGGACCAGTTTTCCTGCTGGTGTTCCTGCAGAGGCTGGGAGCTCTAACTGGAACTCCTGGGCTGGGGCTAGTTTTAAAAAACCAATACTATCTTTTGTTATTCATTCTATTACTTTCTTTGGCATGAGAAATAAAGAGAATTTGGGGAATTTTGTTTAGTGTTAGCTTATTCCACCCAGCCTTTCATTTTTTGGGAAATATGACTAAATTGAACATACAGATTTCTGGGAAGAGAAAATGGTCATATTACAGTATCTAAAATGGGATTGTTTTATATTCAACTGGAAACAAGTTCTCAATTGGACTGTAGTCTGATATTTAAAAGATGACTGATTGGGGTTTAAAACCAATAACAATATAGTAAAAAGTTAATAAAACCTGCTGATTTATATGCCAGTGTGGGAACTGTGTTAGCTCTTCATCTCTCCCTAAATTTAAAATGAAGTAGGGGGAATGGTCCGAAGTGTGGTAGAACATTCTATAAAGTAATGTAGTCTAACACTTCTCTAGGTTTCTGTTATTGCAACTGTAATTTTAGACATTTGTACAGGTTATCTTGGACACAGGAAAAGTATATAGTCACAGACATAAAACACCTATGTATAAAATATAAAGCAGTGTTATAGTTACTAAAAAGGACATGCCTTATTGCTACAGCAATTCTTGCTTTTTTATATATTGTACTGTACCACAACTTGTTTTGAGAATGTCATTTGCATAAATTATTCAAGTTTGAGAAATATTCACACATTTTGATTCTACAATATTTAAAATAAAATAATTTTCTAATGTGTCTCTTTATTAAAAGAGAAATAAAAATGTCATCTTGTAATTCTCTTAGGCCAGACACAAGGGTTTATACACCTGTTTTTTTTTTTTTTTTTCTTAATCTTCTTTCTCGCTATTTACTTGCACAATGAAAGCCGCTGTTGGTACAAAGATTGAAGAGCTCTATAGAATGGTGCTTTACACATTCACAATCGGTCTGTGCAATTGTGAAGTTCTATGAATGACCAAAGAATTACCAAACATATTTTCTAAATATAAAGGACAAAAAAAAAAAAAAAAAAAAAAAAAAAAAGAGAAAAAAAAGGAAAAGGAAAAGAAATCCTTGTTTCCCATTAAAACAACACCAGGTTGCAATTTGGACACTTGAATGAATTCCAATGTTTTAAAGCTGAGACTTCAAAAGAGAAAGGCATGTTTGCTGCAACATCCGGTGACTGTAATACCTTACTTGGAAAGGTAAGTGGTTAATTTGCATAATTTATAATTTTTATACTAAAGAGCATTTTTATATAAACCAGAAAAAAACCCCTAAACTCTACAGATAAAGTTCTTACCTCCAGTCACTGCTGCAGGTAAGGTTGACATCAAGCTGTACAGCGCAATCAAAAACATACTTACATCTTAGCTCATTTTACAGGTACAGCCATAATCAAGGCACAAAGATCTTCTACAAGTATTTTTCTTCAATAAAGTTGTACAAAATAATATTACATTTTACAGTCTGTACAATATAATAAACCAGCAGTAAAACAAAAAAATATATATAGGGAGAGGACTGTTGCCCAAGAATGATCGGAACTAAAAAGGATCATTTGTGGACAGCACAAATAACATAAGTGAGGGTGGTAAATTTTCTGCCTAGATGCAACAGGCTGAAAAGTAGCTGTAATTCAAATGCCTGAGGTGTGCAGAGACACTTAGCTCCAAAACCCCAGAAAAATTGCTTTGTCTTCACTGTTCCTCTCATTATCTACTCTACTTCCTGTGCCAATAACGGCTTAAAAGAGGAGGTCACTTTATCAGTTGACCTGCAACTCAGAAATGCTAAAAATTGTGACAGAGTAATAAATATTGTGGTGCTGCTACATTGTGTGTCTACTTCCTCAACAGTATTTAATAACCTGATACAAAGTGCATTAATCTTTTTTTCACCCATCAAGTACTCTTCAATATCATGTTAAAAAGGAAACCCACACAGAGGGATAGGTATGACTTCAGTGTCATCCAGCTGACATACCGGTCTGAACTGAGGTTAACCCGCTGGAAAAAATTTAGCAGGTAACGTTCAGTTTGAAAAAAAACAAAACCTAAGGGAACAGAGGTAGCCAAAGGGCTTAGTGGAATGACGAAGAAGTGGCATGTCAAAATAAAGCACAAAAATAGTCCCAAAAAGCATGAAGGGAAAATAACCCAAACTTGCTTCAAATCAGCTTTAAGGTTAAACAATTAAAAGTAAACAAAGTGAAGAGACTGACATTTCTATAGTATATTCTTCCACCCTGTGTGGGGTAGTATCAAGAGAAAGAGTAAGGAGCAAAGAATTTAAAACCACAGGTTCCACGGTGATCCCCCTCACAAGAGTTCGTACTGGCGGAGGTGCATCCTCTGGATGATGTCTCGGCAGTCGTTGAACACTCTGCGGATGTTTTCTGTGTCCACTGCACATGTGAAGTGTGGGTAGCAGTAGTGCCGGCCGTCCCCGCTCGCCGTACTTATCCTCTGCGGAAAGAGGGAGGCAAAAAACCCAAAATGGATCGGCTGCCGTGCCCTGAGGAGTCTCACATCTCAGCGCTCTACAGACTTGTGGGGTACCAAGAACCCTGGGAAATCTGTACACAGATCACTAAAGCAAGTAAAGGAAGTAAAGGAAGGGCTGTGGTCCGGCCACTCTGAATGACAAATGTGAAATGAAGATTACAAAACGTTGTGGGTACTGTTACGGGGTCAGGACAGGAGTCCTTTGCGGGAGCCTCCGCTGCCACCCGCAGCTGCACAGGCTGTCGCCATTTGCGCATCACTGTGCAGCCAAATCTGTGCTGCTGACAGCTGTGCAGCCTGCCACGCAGCTGCCCTGGGAATTGTTTTCTTTTTTTGGTGCCATCATGTGGCAAATTCTTGAACTCTTGTCTACAAAACCAAAACCCTCTCAGTTGTGGAGCCAGCAGGGGCAGAGAACAGCATTCTACTGCTTCTGCTTCTTGTGTCAGGGCCCCTCAAGTTACCTTCACTTAGAGCACCTATTGAGCCAGCTGAAGGCTTGGTATCATCATTGCACTCAGAATTTGGTGGAACTATCACCAGAGTGGCTGGATTCACTGAGAATAATGTAACATGCACAAATCCAGTAAACATCAGACCACGCAGAATTACATTTTCTCAAGCCTGCTTCACAACTTTTTAGGTTCTCACTTAAAGCTCCACCATCAATTTGCCCATGGTTATCTTGTTAAAATTCCCCAGGATCTTAAAACATATATTAAAAAAAAATCTTAATTTTTCTTCTTTATTACTATAGGACTGATGAATATAAATCCATTCTAGATCATTATCTTGCAGAATATAAATGAAATGTCATGAAAGCAGAAGATCAGTTTTTAGGATAATAATTTTTGTAACTATTTTCTGAATTTTATTATAAATTACTCTGGCTAACAACAAAAACCAATATTCTATCTCACTCTGGATACACCGTGTATTTTTTAAGACAGGATTTATTTTACATGTAGGTTTAACCTTTTAAATACCTGAAGGTACAGATATGCAAAACTATAGACATTTAGAAGCCATGAGTCACATAATCAGATCAACAAGAAATTGCAGCTTTTTTCCAGGTAATTTAGGTAATATTACACATTCAACACTGATTACACAGGGTGTCCATACACCGTCTAAAAATTATTTTCTTACCATGGTACTTTCAATACCTAGTTCAAAGTTTACCCTCATGAAAAATACTAATAACTGTCTTCTTGTGTTCATCATGCACTGATTTCACTCATGTCTATGGCAATAAGCTGCCCAGTGTCTTGGGTTACATACACAGCATGCCAAAGGAGGGATTTTCAAAATACTAGGAGGCTGTCTGTTTTTGTCACCTGACAACTCTTGCAATCCTCTTATTTGAAGATAAATCCAGAATTGTCACCCCTACTCAAAACTCACTTTGAATAGTAGACTATTACTCAGCACCAGTTCAGAGGGGAAAAAGAAATCCCCTGGGACACTGATGAAAGAACATTTGCTTTCCAGGCGGGAATATTTAATACTGGCATGCCTACACTGCAGGGGTCAGGATGACATGCAAATTCGAGGAAGCCTGGTCTGTGTGTTTGAATAGCAGCTCCTTCACCTCCCAGATTCAGGTTTTGTAAAAACCAGCAGGACAGGAACCAGAGGGGCCATGGCACTGCTCCGACTGGGGATGTAATTAAACAAAACATCAGCAGCTGGAGAGCCCTGTGTGCAAACACCAAAACCGGGCTGGGGAGCAGCCTCACCAAGGAGTGCACACTCACACTGCCTCCAGGAAGAGTCTGGGAGGTGAAAGGATGTACCTGAGCTAAAGGGAAGAGGATTTCCCACAAGATACATTTTCAGGACTGACAGATGCCCTCGCCAGCTCAGCCCTGAGGTGCAGGCACCGGTTGGGCCCAAACCATCCCTCCCACGCTGCTCCCTAACTGAAATTAGACAGATCCCAGCCCTGCTGCCCAAGCCCGAGGAGCCACAGCCCTCACTCCAACCCTGAAACTCTAAGCTGACATCTTTTGCCTTTCTAATCCTCATAGACTACTGTGTAGCAATAGTTATTGGAAACGTGGTTAATTTTAACCTCTTACTAAAATTCATCAAAATTACAAGCTTTAAATTTGCCACTACTGTTCCTACAGCCGGGCAGTTTTAAGGGGTGCAGCACCATGGCGATGATTGTTGCACACATCCATGGTTTATGGAGACCTGCTACCATGATAAAAATTACAATAAAGCATAATAAACACAGGTTTCTCAGAATCATGCCTGAAAACTTAACATGAGTGTGGCAAGGAAAAGGTCAAAAATCAAGAAACTTGGGAAAGAAAGTAAAAAGCAAAGCCAAGGCAGACACAGGTTAAAAAAACACAGGTCTTTTCTTCCTGGCACCTAAGGCCATCAGATCCCTGCCAGTCTGTATTTCTCCTGTGCCCTTTATCACTCCCTTTCTGAAACCTCAGCCTTTTGTGCCTGACCCCATGGAACTGGAAGTGACCTTTTCTATTTGGCCTTCTCCCACCTCACCCTCTCCAGGCTTGGCCACGTTACTCAGAGCACAAAGCCAGGAGCCAGATGTGTTGCAGGGGAGACGCTCTCTGCCAAACCTGCAGCAGTTGCAGGGAAATGAAAGAGAAACTGTTCTGGCCCCATGCCTGGCAAGCCCCAAGGAGTACCTGGCAGCTGGCAGGTGCTGGCCCCAGCACAATAGCTTCCCCTGCCCCCAGCACCCACAGGGGTTTCTCACGTGGCTGCAGTGCCTGTGCCCCCTCCCCTCCCTGCTCCATAGGTGGCCTCCTTCCGTAATGCCAGTGAGTCACGGCAGGTAAGGACCTCGCCCTGGATGTGTTTTTAAATCATGAAAATAGATAAAGGTGGGGAGTTTCACCCTCATTTCCCCATAACTCATCTCTCAGAGCCACTCTCCTTCCAGGCTGGATACCTGCTTCACAGGATTCCAGCATTAGCAGAGGAGAGATTTGCCTTGAAGTGAGTTTTTTGGTAACTCTTACGTTAACACAGCGCAATCTGACATTTTTCCTCAGGATCCTGGAAAGTTAAGGTGGCAACTGGAATACAGTTAATTGCTTCTTTCTTGGTGCCTCAGCAGCTGTAAATCCTAACAATGCTTGTAAATGCATAATGACTTTAAAATTCTTAATTCTAACGACTCAATTTGTTATCTCAAACACACACACGTATAGTTTCTACCCGTAGGGCATGACGGATGAGCTTTGGTTCTGGTCTCAGTTACTGCTCTGCACTGTGCAAACAACTCAGAATGAGTGAAGCCACAAGTGGTACTGGATTAAACTCTCTGCTGCTGACAGCAGAGCTAGGCTGTGATTGTGTGCCCGACAACTGCTTTCACCTTCAAAATGTAACCACCACCTCTTCACTCCAGCTATGGAGGAAACATTAATTGCAAGAAAAATGTGACTAGACAAGGAAACTTTCTTATGATGCTTCAGTACAGCTATGACACCAGTCCAAAGGTGAGGCAAACCTCCTAACTGGCATACCAGAAATCTTATTTAAGCATAAAATCTGCCTATTTTTTTTTTTATTCCTGCTGTCAGCTGACCACTGCCAAACTCCTTGAAGGAGTGCAGGATAAAAGTAAGAAAGCCTATTTGTTTATGCATGGATTGTATGTGACCATTCTAACCACTAGCACTTACTGTGCGACAGTTTGCACGGCAAGTGACTTTATATAAAATGGGCATAAAAATGTGCAGCACTGAGGAAGGTTCTGCAAGATGGGCAGCTGAAAAGAATTAGGGAATTGCCAGACGCTGTCCTTTCCTTCTAGAATTCTGCAAAACCCCATCAGTTTTCCCTAAATAAACTATGCCATCTGTCAGTATTTCCTATGATAGAATCACACATAAGATGGAAATTACTCACTAAAAACTCATCCCGGATGAAGAACTTGGCTCTTGTGACTTTGGGGTCTTCTCCTGCATCTGGTGTTGCTGTTCAATTAAAAACAAATGACATCAGAAACACGAAAACCAAATAATCATCTATTTGTAACAAAAGATTTAATAAGGAGGAAGTAGCCCTTTCAGTACAGAAATTGAAATGTTAAATACCAGAGGAGATTCCCAGTAGGTAATTCTAAAATGAAGAGTACTGTAAAACCTCATTGTGCGTACAACATATTTTAGGAACCTGAAAATTGCTGAAATCATTGCAACAATGTCATTGGTCATATCACAAAAAGGCTTACTCATATCCACAAGCTTGTTCGTATAGATACAAAACAAGTGGGAGTTAGGGTTTAGCTTTCATCAGAAAATATAACTAGAAAAAGCAGCTGAGCTGTTCAGTTTCTGCAGCAGAAAAGCGTCTCCTGAAAAAAGCTTCTGCAGGCAGAAATGTGGGTTTAAAAATGGTTAGTCCAATATTATACTTGGAAAAAATGATAGCATTGAAAGACCTTTTGATATATATAAATGTATTTTATTTCCAGGCCCCAATTCAACAGAATATTTCAGATATATTGCCCATCAAGGGGTCTTGGATTAAATTCTGGTTGAGCAGGAGATTTGTTGATCAGTATTAACTGTTTGTCAGCAGAAGAAGTTATCACTATCTAGGCCATGCAATGACTGTATTTACTCACAGTGTAAAAAACAATGCAGTGAAGAGATAACCTTTTTATTTCCTTTCAGTGTTATCTCTCATCTAGGATACCAAAATCAGATGCTTATAAACATAATATTGTAAAGGTCAGAATTTATCAGAATATGGAAGTGGTTTTTTTATCCATATACTGCTAAAAATAGAACAGCTGCACAATCAACAGCATATTGGAATTCAGTGCTGCTGCCCCTAAATAATGTCAGCTGAAATGGAAGAATAAGTGAACAACTACAGGTTAAAAATAGAGAGCTGCTTCATGTGTCAGTATTCTGGATCACTCTAGATACCCACTGTGAAATCCCTCTGAGAAATACCAAAAGCTACTTTTTTCCAACAATTGGTTTTAATAAAAAAAATGCTGAAAATGCACTCAAACTCTGTCTATGTGGTATATGTTTGAGAAGAGGAAATTTGGGTGATGGAGATAAGATTTCTTTTGAAAGCTCTTAGAATTAAAAAAAATGCCAGATCAACTCAGATTTTAGGACAGTTAATTTATCCTCTGCACCTGAAACTCAGAATCACACTCATGAAGTTCCAGACCTTAGTGAAGGCTGAAAATAGCTTATCACCACCACCTTCACCTCTGTGACCAAGGCTGTTGGTGGTGGTTGGTGGAGAATGAAAGCCGTTTCCAACAGGTGGCTGCAAGCACCATGCCAGGGACATCACTCAGGTAAGGCAGAGGTCACAAAGCAAAAGTTTTACCACTTTTGCTAGACAGACCTGGGATCTTTGGGGAGCACTCTGCCTGGTATACACCTGGCATAACACCAGCTTACCTCTGCAGTATGTTACTGTGGTGCAGGAACCATTGCATTTCTTGAAGATACGAAACTGACTGCTCCACCACCACAGCTCTCTTGCTATCTACTGATGTGGTTTTCCTCCATTAAAGTTCCCTTATTGATCTGATGGGCTTCCCATCAGTACTTCAAAAACTAAAATTTACAGTGTTGGAGGATGCAGAACGGCTGCAAAGTAGGTCTCATGAATCCCCAACAAAGTTCAGCGCTGTGGGAGGCCCAGGCAGAAGCATCTGGGAAGGGGGGAGATGTGTGGCTGCTTTGCTCCCCTGGGACTGGTGGTTCCTCCCAGAATGGGAGGACGGGTGCCTTCAGGCCCTACCCACACTGGGTGCCTGTGAGCTACAGGCTGCTGGCACGCTCCTTACCTGACCAGCAGCTCGTGCCAAGGAGCAGTGTGTGCCTGGAAATGTGTGTGTGAGAGCCAGACAGAGACAGGGAGAGGAGCTATGGGATGGGCCATGCCTGCAGGCCCAATCCCAGCACGGGGAAAAACCTTACCATCCTCAGGTACAGTATAATGCGCGTATTCAGGAAAGTAATCTTCAATTTTTGATTTCCCTGCCAAGACTTTTTCAGCCAGCATGTCCTGCTTATTCAAGAATAAAATGATAGAAATGGTCCGTAGCCACCTGTCAAAAATAAACCAAATGTTTGTGTTATCTCTGACATGTTAATCAACAAAAACTTGTCACATTGGCAGAAAATTTACTGGCTATCCCTGTGTGGACACTGTGAAATAATGTAGACCATGCTTCAACAGACAAACAAACAAAAAAAAAGACGACCTAAATGATTGTTTCAATTGGTCTGCACCTGTGCTGGTGGGTATATTTCTAGGGTCAGTAAAGACATTTATAAAAACTGCAGTGGACATTGCTGAAGAGAGCAGTTTTCAAAGTTTTTTTCTAAATTCTCTTTTAGATATCAAATTGGGAAACTGATGACATTTTCTAGAAGCACAACAGTTCACAACCAGACATATTGTCCACTTTATTTGGTTGTGATAAAGCAAAAAAAAAAAAAAAGAAAAAAAGAAAAAAAGAAGGGGCTAGAAAGCTTCCTTCCCTCAGACTGCTCTAAGCTACTGTTCACCCACACAGATATCCCATCTTTTAGGGTGGCCTGTATGACATCTGATGAATGGAAAGAAAATAACATCTCTTTTCTTCCCCAATTAATCCATCACTGTGACAATGTGCCTTGGGATGCGCAGTTAACATTCTCCCTTCGCTCTACCTTCAATCACTTCTCAGCACAGAGCATCCTCACAGGTATATGCTGCAAACTTCATCACCTTATTTTGCACATTGCTTTTACTTGTTCTCTACCAGGAACCCATTTGGATTGCTGTTTGGTTATGTACCTACAATTTACAGGCACTGTGGCAGCATGGCAATTCAATGGCAGTTCCAGTTAGGTCAGGTCTGAAGCATCATCCCCCAAGGCAGAGGCACCCTGTGCTCTCAGAGATGACCCTTCCAAGAGCAGCTGCCAGCATAAGGAACAGCACAGCGAGCTGCTCCTGTTGCTGCGTTTGAGGGGGAGATCAAATGTTCCTCAGAGGATCCTGGTCTCAGCCAAGGAGCAGAGTGATGCCAGGAGAGGGTCTCCCCTGCCTCCCTGGTAGCAGCCAGCCTGGGGGGCTTGCCCTTTCCCAGCTGTCCCCACGCCCTGCATCATTTTGGCCCGAATGTTGAAATGCCACATGCAGTGCCCCTGTGCCAGGGAGGGATGTCACCATGGGGACACTCTGAAACCTGGCCCAACCTGGGTATTTTCTGAGTAAACAATCTGAGCCTACAAAAAGATGAGTCCTACTTTGAAAGGAGCTGAACTGCAATTAAACTGGGGAGGATGGGTGGGAAATGATGTTTGTTTTACCTATTATTCCAGATACTTTTGAAAAGGTCCAGGGATTCCCGTAGCCTGTTTGTGTTATTGTCTTCCCTTATTACCATGTTGTAGCTGCTGCAAGCCACAACGAAGATGATAGCTGTGACATCTGGGCAGAACACACAAAAGAAAGAAGGAAAGAAAGGAGAGAGAACAGAACATCTCTGTTATCCCAGCACATACTCCTCAGGGTAACACTGCCATTACTCACCAATCAGCCAAAAATACCAGAAAGAAGTTATCTGTAACACTGGACTTCTGTCCCAGTGAGGTACTGTGTGTGGATATGAACACTAAGCTGCTCACACTGCAGGGAATAAGTTCAAAATAAAACACAGAATATTTTTACTTACCATTAAAGCATTGGATCCATTTTCTTCTCTCATCTCTCTGGCCACCTACATCAAACATGCTGTTAAAAAGCCATAGGATGTTATATCACTTATGTGCACTAGGAAAAATCACATGAAGCATGCACAGCACGAGGGTTCAATTTAAAAAACTGACAGCCCCAAGGACAGGGGCAGTAAAACATGGCCTGAAGAGGAGAGAGATCTGCTGATGCTGTACTGCATGTCAGAGACAGCTGCACTGCTCCACCAGCCCTGCTCTGCCAGGAGAAGGCTAGTGAACCCATAAAATGAGAAATACACTCTTCAAGGACAAGTGTTGGCCTTTCCAGTTCACAGCAGTGCATATGGCACGTAATACTGTACTGGGAACAAGGACAGGTTTCAGGATATTTTGAAGGGTGGTGGGGAGAGGACGTCTCTGTATAGAGGAGGACACGAGGCAGCTCGGCGCTGTCAGCACTGCCACCTTTTTGGGCAAGAACTGCGAAGAGAAGTCAGTCTGACTGTGGGTGTTTTACAGAGACACAGCAAAAAAATCTCAACAAACACAGAGCTTGCAGCCCTGGGGAAAAAAGGAGGATTCTCACTGACTTCTGTGAGCTCTCTTCCCCAAAGGTATTTTATATTTTATAGCGCTATACCAATACACCAGTTTTTACAAGCAGCCACACACAACCCTACTATAGAGCACTGCTAATATACATAACTAATAAAAGCTCTTTTTGCAAAGTATGAGGTAATTTTACTAGGACCTATGGAAAGAGAGCTACAAAGCCAAATCAGACAACTAAAACCCATCCACTCCCACCCTCAGCCTGCTATACCATGCATACATGAACACAGACATCTGAATGAAGCTGTTAAAAACAAGTATGATATTCATAAACCATTACTAATAGACTTACTGGAAATTTACTTTATCTACTTGAAATCTTGTTTCAAAAATCCCTGATGTCAACACTCTGCATCTTAATAGGTCCTGGAAATGAGAACACAGAAATTGATTAGTAAGGCTTTTTTCCTAACCTAATTTTGTTCTTAAAAGCTTGGGATATTATTTTCCATGAAACATCTTAAATGTTTCTTTTAATGAAAGTTCAATCAGACCTGTTGGTAAATTGGCATTTGTCTGTAGTGACATGGTAGATAAACTTAATAATGATCACTGCATGTGGTTTGTGCACTCAGAAAGCAGGAGACCCCATCTATGTTCTCCTTACTGCCAACTGAAACCTGTTCTTGATGGTCATACACCTTGGTATGTGATGAGGATAATGAATGCTGAAGTTACATAAAACTAATTAAAATGTTATTCATGTTGTAAAGGCAAGTATTCAAATGTTAGAAAACTCCAGATTTACAGTTGCCCAGGCAACCTTAACTCTGCCCTCTTTTGTACTGAATGAGACAGGAATCCTATCGAAATAATAGCTTGTGACTGAGTAATTAAAGCTCTGTTACAGAGCACAAGGGAACAGAATTTAGGTCGTGCAGAAATGTGTCCTTTCTTTCCTATTTTTTAAACTAGCAATACTTTACAATTTAACCAACTCTCCTTTAATAATTAAAAAAATAATAATTTCCTCAATTCTCGAGGGGAGTAGACAAAAGCAATTTATGATGTCCCCTTCCTGCATGGAAGGAGGCAGCCAGTGGTGCAGAGTGCAAGCACAGGTTGTCTTTTTTTCCAACTACTGTCTACTGCTTCTGATAGCTAAGGCAAACCTTGACAGCTGCATGCACTCAGCTGAAGGCTACTTATTTAATACTTCTAGTTATTTTATATGTTACTGTCATTTTCTGTCACTTGCTGACTTTGTTATGGTGCAAACACCATCCCCCAAAACCAGAAAGCAAGGGAAGAGAAGAAATTAGTGATTTTTACCAGTTAATTCAGCAAGGCAACTGATACAGCATAACAGGACGAAAACAAAAGCAAAAGAAAATCCCCGCCTCAGAGCAAAAGTTTTCCACCTGCCAAATACCAAGGGCCTTTTCTGATCTTTCAAGACATTTCTCCCCAAAGGAAATATCAGGAAAAATTTCTAGGTAATGAAAGACTACTTCAGGCACAGAAGGGCCTCCCAGGAACAAACAGGCCAACAGTAATGTAAATAATGAACGCAAAAATGAGGCGTTTCTCCACTGACTTCTCTCTCTAGGTGAGTGATCTCAATGCTAAAACCATGAGGTCTCAATGGAGCAAACCCCAGTGCAATTGCTTTGGTCTGAAAATGTCTTGAGTGCTTGAATAATTGATCCTATATTGGGTTGACTACAGGACATGCTTGTAGTTATGGACCTAAACTAGGTCTGAAGGAACAGGCTCTTTTCTGCATGCTACCTTGAGTGATCTCTGGCAAGTCACCTAATTTCTCTGAATTTTACCCCTTGATTGCACAGTGAGATTTGACAACTCTTTTTTTTAAGGGCATCCACCTGTTACATGCCTTGCATGGTTAGACTGAATTATCCAGTGCAGGGATTCTCTTCTGCAACCTGTATTTGGAGTTTATGACGTGGCCCACAATCTTGGCTGAGACCGCTAAACGATAGTGGGATAGCAGCACTGAAAAATAACAACTTCAGAATGTTTGCTGAAGAGACAGCAAAAGAAAGCACACAGCCTGAGCTCAGGGAAGGCAGCCAAAGCCAGGCAATGTGGTGAAGCCTCTCCTTACTTCAAGGCTGCACCAGTTCAGCCTTAATATGAACGTGTTTGTCATTAGAACACTCTATCAAGACGCATCACAGCATCTGGGAAAAAAATGTACTGTCTTGCAAATAAGGCTTAAATAGAAACTCTGCTACCTGCAGGAGATGGGCACAGCCTGCAAAGAAGGAATCTGCAGGCCTGCAGAGAAGTTTGCAAGCTCTGCTGCTATCACTGGTGCTCTCCCCTGAATCTGGACACATTATCCACTGCAAGCTTTTGCCTCTGAAGGACCCTTCTGATAGGCATGGGAAATCTCCCTCTGGGATCATCTCCACCATTGAAATAACACATTGCTTCTCTGTAGCAAAGGCTGGTGAGGGAAACCATAACTTTTTACATTTATGCTTTCTGTTCTTTTTTCCATTTACCTTTTTTGTGGGACACAGAACGGGAAGCAAGGAGACAAAACCGATGTATTACAGCATTCACTGACCAAATGTTACAACAGTAAAAGACAAGTTTGCACCACCAAAATACCTCTTCTTCTTTTATATCCATTACTTAAAAGTGCTAGACCATATTTTGCTATTTTGTCATATGCTTTATTTCAGCTGCAGTAGGGACTAAAATAAATTACACAGAAAATACAGATGAATGTCAGTCTTGATTCAGACCCTGCCCCATTATTTTTACTAACCTGATCTGTGGGTGTGTAGTCATCCATGCTGACGCTGTCAATTCTTTCTAAAAAGCTAGAAGAAAAATAAACATGTACTTAGATACGTAAAATTCTGTCTAGTAGAAGATATTTCACTACCTTTTCTAGTTTACACTCCTGTGAAGAAGTAAAACACAACTTGAATGGTAAAGTTAGGAGCCTATTATTTATACAGATTATTTTTCTGTATTGCTCAAGGCTACATTATGTAAGTCAAACAAAGATTTACCCAGGCTTTGTTTCAGTTCAGCATTTTTAAAGTTACCATTATGCAGTACTCACAAGTGTTCAAAATGCACTTAAAATGTAACAATTTTGTGAGGTCCACTAAAAACTACTACCACTAACCACGGATCATAACATCATATGGTTGTTAAGACTTAAAAAAGATTTTGGGATTTAATAAAGAAAATGTGGCAAAGGGGTGTCTTTATTTAACATAATGCTGATCAAGTATAATGTTATGTTAATTATGGTCTCAGTAATGTTAGCAGAAATGCTTGTTGGTATTTACAAAAATCTTTGCACTGACTTGCTGCCATCCAACACTGCAACTGAAGCACAAAAAGTGGAGGTTAATGAATCTGATTCTTTATGTCACTCACCACATGTACAGAGTGAAAGAAAGACAGCTGCAGGGAAGGGCAAGAGAGAAGAGAACCAGAAAAACGGGGGAACTACATTCTATGATTATTTAAAAGATTTTTCAAGCTTTAATTCTTTCCTAATATGTCTTAGAATGGCAGCACTTAAGGACATATAAATGTGATTTTATATTTATTGCTAAAAGAGGCAGGGTCTCCTCTCTCACTTCCACCCATTTCTTAGATCTCCTGTGAGCCCAGCTGGCTCATTTTCCCCAGACTGTCTGTAAGACTTATAAGCTTTCTTGAATTTCTACATTGTCATTTGGTATTTGGCAATGAATATCCCATTAGCTGACACATCCCACTACAATATTATCAAGATTTTTTTATCAAAAGACAAGTTTTCCCCAAATTTTTACTTGAGTGTGCACATGCAATACGTGTCCCACTTAATTGCAGCGGGAAAGAAAGGAAGAAAAAACCAGTGAACTCTTGACTTAAGAGTTAACACAGGGGTCACAAACACTGGCCTGTTGAAAAAATAGCCCCCTAAAAGCATTTGGTAACTCTCATAGCAGTTTCCCACGGATTTGAACTGAAAGGAAAATACACTGCATATGTATTTACTCATAATATTTTTTTCCTTTTTGAACCTCCACTGTTACAGCAGGGAAAGAAAATGCAATGTTAGAATATCCAGCTTTTCTTTCTGGATGACCAAGGTGTGATGGCTAAGAAAAGGTTTAAAAAAAAAAAAAAAAAAAAAGAAAGAAAAAAAATCACTGTTTATTACAACACAATGGGTGCCTGTTAGCAAAACTATATGGAAGAAACCCTGAAGAAAAAACATCTTTTCACAAATCCTCCTTCCTTGCCAAAAGCCCTATAAATTTATATAAGGCTATAGAAGTACATTTTTATAGTCAGCTACAGTCCCCATGGGAAAGCAGTTGTATTCAGGCTGAACCTTTTGGTCAGATGATTGTTATCACCTTGAGTGAGCAAAGTTTATCATCAGTTATCCCCACGGTTCATGCAGACACTGGAGAAGAGTGATGCATTTTTAGACGACATACCTATTACCAAGAGAACTCTCACCTCATGCTTGCAGCACAGAACATGAAAACAGAAGGCAAAAAAGACCAAGGCAAAAATGCCTCCAGGCTAAAACTTCCTGATCAGAGTAGTTTTCCTTAACGTGCTTGCTCTTCTAAGCCTGTTCCAAAGTACAGACTATGGCTGACAAAGAAAGGGATCTGCTTAAGAGTGTGGACTGAAGTCAGTGTTTGTGCACAGATACAACTCCATCACAAACCTCACAAGACAGCGTGAACCAGCTTTTCTTGCAGACATGTCTTGTAAAGTTGGTGTATAAACCAGAGACAATACATCTTGTCTCCACAATCCCAGCACCAATTTGGCAGAATTTATCCAAAATAGTTCAACACGGTATTAAGTGCTAACTCATGCCTTTCTCACCTATACAACAAATACTTAAGGGAGGTTTTTGGTTGTTAGGACTTGCAAGTTTCAAACAGGCAAATTATGTAAGGACTAGAGGAGTGAGGAGTAATGCAGTTACACACAATCCATGGCAGGTTGGGAAAGAGGTAAGTCTCCTAATTAGATGTCCTACCTATGAGCTGAAGTCATCTTTCACTTCATCCCAGTAAGAAAGACCAGTTTTGAATACCCTAAATTGCAACATCAGAGCTAAGAGAGAGCCAGCTCTGACAAATAGCATGTGCTTAAAAAAAAAAAAAAATCATTTGACACAGCAACTGTACCATTTTATGCTTGTAGGGTTGGTGTCTGCATGTAAACCGTACTAAAACAAATGCAATGATTTTCAAGGTTTTACCTGCCACCTTGCTGTAATAAGCTGGAATGGTATCACTAGCACCTAATAAATCCACATGCAGCTACTGTTAGGGTTGGGATAAATTTTGAAGCTTTATAGGGAATTAACCTTTCCAGTGTGTGATGGACAGGCTTCCTAAGATTTCTTCTGCAATGACATTGTTAAGCGTGCAATGAGATTTCTAAGACAGCAAAACACAGACAGCTACACTCTTACCTTTTCAAAAGAAAATCAGTTCTTGAATATCCTTCATATGAACTTCTTACTTGGCTAATTAGCACAGCATCAAAAAATAGTCCTGACAAGCAAATGTACATACTGGGTACAAGAAATGGATTCCAGATGAGATAAGGAGTCAGTGCTGCCTCATTTCTAAACACATGAACTTCATTCTCATGATCAAAATGGAAAAAAACTGAAATTACTTTTCTAAACTGCTTTCTAGAGAACGTTAATTTCACCTAATTGTCTTGAAGAATTATGTTCTGACAAAATATAAATTATTTTATATATATATATTTACAGATCAGCAAATTTGAAATTTACATGACTGAAATTTCCATTTAAAGAGCTTAAAGTACAAAAAGATCTCTCAACTGTGGCAATGTTGATGTCTCAACTCAAAGAATCAGTGAGAAGAAAACATAGTAACAGAAGAATGAATAAAAATGGACACCAAGTATCACTTACTCTCTCTTTAGAACCTGTGTGGTTTTTTTTTTGTTTGTTTGTTTGTTTTTTTTTTTTCTCCCAGCTCAGGGATGTAATTATTTTCACAGAATCCTGCCTTTTTACAATACTGACAGATCTTCTATTTATGCAGCTTCTATAGAAACCCATACACAGGATTTATGTTAATTCTACAGTGACTGTTTTGCATGCATGTGCAATGAACTTCAAATTCACACATTGAATTCAACAGTGAACAAAACAATAACATGGTACAGTATTCACATTTCTATTTCACAATTGTGGTTTGACTTATAAAGGATTCAGTCAGATAACTAGTGTGACATTTATGTTCTTTTAAATTTTACATAGGGTGTTTTACATTTCCTTACATAGAATAACAGAAACAACCCTTTTCTTAAGAAATTAATTAGGAAGGTTTTGGGCAAGGTTTTGGAAGGAAGGTCTCTTCTGCTCTGTTTGGAAATGCAGTGGTTTATCAACAAATTAAGCAAACTAAAATGGACTGATAAAGTTTAAAAAAATCATGAGCTACTGACTTTATTATATCTATTATTAAGCTGATCTGTAGTTTTATAAATATCTTCAGTGAGTTTCCTAGGAAACTCAGCTGACACTTAGTTTGACAAGCAATCTCTAAATTTTATATTATGCAAGCTGTGAACACAAAAGTACAGGTTTTAGATGTGCCTGCCAGTGCATGTGGGAACTATCAATAAGCATTATTCTCTTTAAAAACCATGGCAATTTGAGCAGCAGTAGCAGCTATATAAGAATTTCTGAAAAAAGGATTCATAAATGCACAAATAAAGAGGAGGTAATCGTACATGAAAATCCTTTTCTCACTGAATAAATCACTACATGGCTCTGTGTAGATATTCTGACTCCACAAACAAAATGACAATTAGAAGAAAAATCGTGTCTTGAGAATAATATGATAGACAGAAAACCCATGCTGTATTTGTAAGTGTACTTTGACATGCAAAGAATTTGAAAGATGAAGTGCTAAATCGCACATCAATACAACAAACTAGGCATTTTAATAACTCTCGATCTACTTCAACCATTTTTATGCTCTCATATAAGGCCATTGAAATGCCTGAACATTTCAATGGCCTTATATGAAAAAATTCCCATGGAAAACAAGAAATCAAACCCATTAATAATGCTTGTCTCTTTAAAAGGAAAAAGTATTGTGGTAAATCCTTGACGTTTTAAGTTCTCAGAGTGAAGAATCTCGAAGCTATCTTCAAGTAAGTTGTGGGGTCAGCAAACCTTTACAATTCCAATGGACAATTAAGAACTTTGCAAACACCTTAGCCAGACTCAAATAAAGAAATAAAGAAATAAAGAAATAAAGAAATAAGTATGTATTTGGAAAATCCAGCAGTAGGACTTTTAATTCCACTCTCCTTGGATATGAAGTTACAGGTAAGGCAGATACTTCACAAGAAAAACACATACCCCAAGCCTCCGTGGAGGTGAAACGGAAACGACTTTTATTATTATTTTAGTTACTGCTGCAGTTCTCATGGCCAACATCAACATTGCACTTTCCCCCCACCCAATACATATATATTTTTTAATCAGCCAAGTCGTCATAATCCTGTTAATTCTTCCTGCAACATTTGTAACAGGATACTGCAGATTTCTGTTTTTGAGAATACCTGAATACCTTAGGCTCTCAGGTTGGGCTTCAAGCAAACTCACACTATTCTGACATATTTCTGGGTAACCGAGAAAAACATAATGAAAACAGACTCCAGTAAAATTCTAACCTCTAAAGGATGCATTTTCCCAAGTCATTTGCTGAAAATACCAGCAGAAATCCCTCAGAAGGCTTGGCAAAATTTAGCGGCTAAGGATTTTCCTGCCAAATTTAAATCATAACTGTATTTTAAATACAGCTTCCATGTGCTAGAGGAGTACTCCCTTTCTCTCCCTTCACACCACTCTGCAGCCTCTTCCCACCAGAGCCAGAATGAGTGCGAGGGCACAGCAGGGCAGAGGGAAGAGGGAGAGCCAGACCAGGTTGGGATCCACTCTTGCTCACGGGTGCCGTGCCCCAGTTCTGAAGCACCAGTTGCCCTCTTTTGGAACAAAACACCCAAACCAGACACGCGAGTACTACAGATGCTGCTGGAACAGAGCGCCGCCTCCATCCAGCAGGGATGGGAACCCACGGATGGGTGATGTGCTTGTCACACGCAGGGTTTGGCACCCGCTCCGTGCCATGTGTGCTGGCAGCGGCACGCAGGCTCTGCTCCGCCGCCACCCCGCGGCCCTCCGGCGCCGCGACAGCCGGGAGGGGGCGCTCTCTGCCCGGCTCCCGCTCCTTTCCCTTCCCTTCCCTTCCCTTCCCTGCCCACCCTCCCCCGGAGCGTGTCCGCAGGCTCTCGCCGTCAGGTTTTTGCTCTAACACAGGTAAAACGTGAATTTAGCAAAGATCTTCTGAATTGACGTTATTTATCCCTTTTCTCAGTTTTCACTCCCGTACTTCCCCACGGCCCTCCCGCCTCCCAGCAGAGCACATGCTGCGCTGCCCGGGGAGGGCAAAGGGCTGCGTGGGGATGACCGAAAAACTGGGATTTATCCACAGAAACGCACTTCACCCATCCGTAACTCCCAGCTCGCCAGCAAGGAGAGCCCGCTGTGTCAGGAGATTAAAAGGTTAAACAGGAGGCCAAGAGGGAGAGCAAAGTACACTCATGCCTGAAAACCGCCAGCTCCTTATCCGCACCGGGAAGTTTGAGGATGTGTGGTTCAAAGCATCTGCCCAACCCTCTGCTCGGGCCAGGGGGGTCGCAGCGGCTGGAGCCGGGTCACCACCAGCCTGCTAGGGACCACGGACAAGCGAGAGGATTGTCCAGCCTTTGGCAAAGCCATGTGTTTCCCTAGGGCAGCACCAGCCGCTGTGCTTGCTCCAGAGGAAGAGAGGGGCAACAAGACTGGGAAGGTCTCAGGCCACCGATGGTGACGTCTCCAAGTTTGCTGCATAGGCATGACTGGAGCCTGTAAACCCTCTCGTTTTGTCACTGGCTGCTGCCAGCTGTGGCCCCAGCCACCATGAAGTCATCAAGAGCACTGCTGTCATGAGAGGCTTTACTGGTACCAGCAATCAGTGCTCCCTCGTGAAAACTCCAGGAA
This sequence comes from Cettia cetti, assembly GCA_013401135.1. Lineage (NCBI taxonomy): Eukaryota > Metazoa > Chordata > Aves > Passeriformes > Sylviidae > Cettia > Cettia cetti. The sequence goes on from VZUI01003877.1 coordinate 27,221, forward strand.
AAGCAGGAGAACTCCAGTTCAAACCCTATTTACTGATGCCAGCTTTGGCCAAGACACTAAAAGCAAAGTCAGATGATGATGGCCGCAACCAAGGGCTCATATACCATTCATCAGGTGGCCTTCTCCTGCAAGGAGCCAGACTGCTGGTGGCAACTGGGGGCACGTTTGGTGAGAAGAAAGAGAGGTGGCCAAAATCTGCAGTTTTCCTGGTCTATGGGTTTGGTTAAGGGAGTTTCCTAGCAGACACCCATTTTAACCTCACTTTCTCCACCACTAAGTATGTACTGTGGAACATCTCCAAGCTTCACAGGCTTTGGTATGTGTCCAGCTATTAACCTAAACAAATGCAGGAAGAGTTCAATTGCATTAGTCCTTTCAGATATATGAGTAATAACCCCTTTCTGCTTAATAAGAGCAATCTCACTTTTTACTGAAAATACATGAACTAAACAAAAAAATGAATAAACAGTATGACTTCCATAACTGCTTGCCCCCACTGGTTCCTTAAATTTGTTAGGAAGCTGTGTGAATTTTGGGAAATGCATTTCTTCCTTCTAAATTTAGCAAACTAACCACTTCTTGGCTTAGCAGATGTTTTTGCTTTCTGAGCGAGAGGCCTATGGGGATCATCATTAACCCTCTTCTTAACATAAACACTGACGAAGACTTAAATCTGGAAAACTGTCATTCACACAGAAAGGTTAACAGGCTCCAGAAGAAATGAGACTCATTGTTTGCAACTTCTGCCACATGGGATCTCAGAGAACAGGGAAGATGACAGGCAAACAGAGAAAAAAGAAGAAAGGTAATTTATTTACTTATTTTAAAAAGGGACATTATTTTTCTTCTGCATGTGTTCAGACATTTTATTCCCAGGGGTGCAAGTGGTGGAGCCACTGCAAAACACAGGCTACGAATGAAGCACTGATAAAATCTGAAGCTTAGACTGGCACATGTAGACCCTCCTGACCATCTTGAATCCACTGAATTCAGTGTATCTTCTTTATTGTAAGCAGATAATCCTAGGCAGACAATCATTATGTGCATATTGATACACCCATGGAGTGTTTATACAGACACAGATTTGAGTTCTGCAATGTAAAGGCTTACACAGAGCACATCCTGCAATTATAAGTGCAATTTTGAACAGAGGACCCAAGGAAAAAACCTGAAAATAGAAAGCTCATATTGTGGTATCCAGAGAGATCTGGATCCTGACTGCTTTATGAGCTGATGTATGGCAGATTAGGATCTCTTTATCCACTGTCTGAATGAAACAACTGTTTAACATCTTCTAGCAACTACACAGACTGGTGCTAGAAGGGAAGCTGAGAATACCAAAAACATCAGATGAGACACACGGGCAGAATGCAGCTGTCCCATCAGGACCTGCAGAATGTGCCTTTTGATAGAATAATAGATCAAAACCTTGGGTTTATGTCCCATTAACTCAAGTGCATAGAAGACCTCACCTTCTCTTCTGGAGAATTCTTCAAAAAAGAAGTTGGACTTTTATGTTCAGGAAAGCTGAGCTGTGGGAAAAAGCCTTGATAATACTAAAAGCTATAAAATGCATAAGGTGTACAAGCACCAGATACATACCATACCATTGCCAGGGGATGTCAAAAGTTAACAAAATGTATTTTCACTGGATATTGCAAATAGAGCTTCCCCTGTTGCTTCCAAGTTTATCTTGCTGTCATAATAGAAAAATTATTTCTCTGCAACTTACACATTCTGGTTGATGGTTTTGTTTTCAAGAATGGTTGCACTGTAGATACCTTCCTAGTGTACACAAATTCACCAAGTACTGTGAGCCCTGAAGAATGCCAAATCCAGGTTAGAAACAGCAATGATTGCTGGAAATTGAAGATCACTTACTCTGGTGGAAATGGTTTGGAATAATAAATCTGTTATGGTGACTGCCAGAAAGGAAAAACCAGTTTGACTGGAGTTTTCTACAGAAGAGAAAGCAGAAAATCTCCAAATGGGAGAAACACAGGCGAAAAAACACAGACTGAAGAGGAAGTCATGAGAAGTTTGTGTTTACCTGTGGCCCCAGTACAAACTCAGTGGAAGACAACTTGCTGCCAAAAGTTCTTAGGCCTAAAATCAAGCCAGATGATTCCAAAAAGAGGATGCTGATACTCTTGAAAACCCAGATGAAGAAAAGTGAATTCTTTAGGGTGGCGAACACTCCAGGCCAGAAAAAGCACATATGCATGTTTATTACTGTTTTCAGACCTGTGTATTTTTGCTGACATGTTAAGTGAAAGGAACAGTGTGTTAGAATCCTGAGCAAAATGCGAGTGTATCTGTTTGCTTTCACCTATTGTGCTTGTCAGGTGTTGACATGGCCAAGAGAATTGACATGGCTGGAGTCCGAGTGAGTGCTGGGGTTAAACAGAATGGCAGGAGCTCCAAGGATTAACATTTGCATCACAGGATCAGCTCTCAAAAGAATGTTTTGGAGACTCCAAGACATAGGCAGGATCTGTAGTTTCTACAGGTAACACTCATTCAAGGAACATGAGGGCTCCTAATAACCATCCTACCAGAGAAGAAACTTCCTGGGATTGCATGTAAAACCTAAAGCATGCCATCAGTGCAAACTCAGGAAACAGAAAAAATTTTCTATGGAAAAGTCAGGAAGGCAACCAACTTTCTGCACAGTGGGAAAAAGAAACTCTTAATGCTGACCTTGCAGAACACCTGGTACAATTTCTTTTACCTTACTGCAGTTTATGAAGAGCAGTGACAGATCATTTCTGTTCTGCACTCCTTAATCCTTGTCCCAGCTTTAACATGCACTCTCATACCTTTACTTTGTGTGAAGGACATGTTTCAGTAAAGGTAAGGCTCATACTGGACACAGCTCTATGAGTAATACTTTGATGTGCCAGGCTGCTGTGTGGCTCATCAGCTTCTTCTCAGAGTTACTGACATAGGATATTACCCTGTCAACGTTCAAGGCAAGAAAACTTACACAACAGGGCAATAAATTAATGGCTCAGGAGTTAAAGGACAGAAAGATGATGAGGACTGACATCCTCCCAGCGGTTCCAGAGCATTTAACTCCCAAAAACCCAACAGAACCACTTCACCCATCATTCAGAGGTAGACCTGTTGCCTTCCCTTTAGCAAAGCACAGAGACATGGCAACCATTCACCTTCAATGTGAAGGACTCAAAGCTTGCTCTTCCCAAACTTGCTCATAACAGGCACCAGAATTTATTAGGGCTTCCCTAATTGTAGTCTAGAGCAGACAGGTTATCATTCTTATTCCCACTCACAACACACTCTGCAGCTATTAATGAGAAACAGTATCAGGTAAATATCTGTATATGACCATCTGTCTTGGAAATTACCAGGTGAAAGCAATGACACCAAGCAGAGGTCTAACAGTACAGATAAAAGTGCTAGACATAACCATCAGAGTCATAAAAAAATTCCTGTATTTTTACAAATGCTGCTGCTGAGATGTTTTTATTAAATCACCATTATCCTGCCCATTTTAGAACAGGATATATTTAACCACTGAATGTATTCAAGCAACTGGTCACACCACCTACGGCTTGGCTGAGTGATTACCTCGGGTAGCTGGAGGAAGGCATGGAGCTAAAGCAAGAAGATGAATTGTTACTACAAAAATGGAAGGAGAAGAATGCAGTGACTATGTCCAACTTGCTAATAATTGGCCTAATTCCATTTAACAGCTATAAGCTATTGAAACAAGGGTGATAAGACTTAGCCCTACAACCCTGCTAACTGTACATCTGAGAGGAAGTCACATTAACAACTGTTTACTATTAATAGAGCATTTTGTGAAAAGCATTCCTAATGCTGCACTCCCCGTAAGTTTCTTTACATTCTCATCAATTTTCCTCAACATTTACAGTCCATTTGTGCTATTAAAACAACATACAATGGGTTGAATTTGAGGAATGAGGAAAATAATTATGCAACAACCTGATTATGTTCTGCTTCAAGTTACTTTAAAGATTAGATTACGCTTCTGTTTTTAATCTCTCTACCCTGTACCCAACAGGTGGTTGTCATTTCTTGGGTCTGGTTTATGAAAAGCTGGAGCAAAGGGATATTGGCACCAGGGGCAATCCTTGCTGCTACCTGCATGTCCTCCACACTGAGATGCTGGCTGCCACCATCTATGGCCCCAGGTGGGAGAGCTCAGGAAGGAGGGGGCTGAGCAGCACTGGACACGCTGTACTGGTGCTGCAATACAGCAGCATGGCCCAGCCAGCTTAGGATCCACAGGGAGCCACCTGGGAGCCTGGCAGCTGCAGTTCCGTGCAGGACTGTGGCCAACATCACCACCCTGAGGGCGGGATGGTGCTACTGTGAGAACAACTTTGGCCTTCACAGCTGAAAAGTCATCCTGTCACTTCCTAGCAGCTATTGCTTTGTACCATGTTCGCTCTGTGAGGAAGGGCAGGAACTTGATAAAAGCTACCTTATCAAAAAAAAATCCACTGAGCCAGTTTTGAATCCTGGACTACTTTTGAAACTCCTAACAACAGGCACCGACAAGGAAGCTGAACTTCCTAGTTTGTCTTCTCCACCCATACAGTTAGTGGAAAAAACATGGAAGATTTATGCAGTAGCAGCTGGAGAAGGTTGAAAAGGAATATACAAATAAAGCATAAATGTCAGAAACCCCAAGCCACTTGTCAGTTCAGATCTCAAAACGCTGTCTTTTCTCTTTTTTCTTTTAAAGAGAAGATTAAAATTACCATTCTCAGCTTGAATGTAACCTGTGGAAACGAAAACCAGGAATCATTTGTTCTCTAAATACAGAACCGTCACTCATGTTTGTGCAATGATTTATAGCTGCCTATATATACAGGCAGGTCACTCTGCGGTCAGGCTCTGAGAGCAGGTGCAAGTTTTGTATTTTCAGGGAGAAAACTAAATGCCTTTTTGTACTTTTGCTTTTTCTTTCTCACTTGAAACACAAGGATGCCTAAAACAACAAATTCCCTAACAGGTTCTCTTTTCCTCATCCAGCTGTGTGTACGACATTGTGGCTCAGATGCTGGGATATGCTCTGAGAAGGAGCATGCCCACCACCTGTCCTGAGGGCAAGAACGATTCTTGTGATGACCTGTAAGGATCTGAAGTTCTTTCACAGAAAGTCTGAATTCAACCAAACTTCTAATAAAAAAGTTCTTCAGACTATTGCTCAGGAGAGTTGGGTGCCCTCAGGAGGTGGAGGAAGAAGGATCCAAAGTGTGAAGAAGAAGAAGGATCTTTATCCTCTGGGACTTCATCCTCTGTGATCTCGGCTCCGTAATGAGATGAAACTCCCAATCACACAGAGTTGGACATTTTTCAAGAAACAACAACAAGAAATCTGGGAAGCTTCACTAAGTGATACTAGACCTAAACTGCAAAGTTACAGACAAAGCCTCAGCCCTGTGCGAAGGAATATCCTACTGAATTACTGTCTTTGCGTAGTACCTAAAAACTGAATTTTTAAATTACTGTATATTATTTTTAAAAATGTTCTTCCCTCCCCTAAAAATACCTTTCTTTAAAAGGGCTTTTAATAATAAAGTGCACTGCAATTCAGTGAAAATTAATTAGGACATATAATTGAAATCAGAGAAACAGAATCAAACCACAAAATTTTGTTGTTGCTTGTTTCTTCTACTTCCGAACAAATGTGATTTCTGATCCCAAATACCAGAGCACAGGTATGGCAGCCAAATCTGCAAGCATTTATTTTAATCAAATAAGCACACAGATAATTGCTAATCTTATAATCCCTTCAAATTGTTAGTAACCTCCTTAATTAGATTACACATAATCCAGTCCTAACACCAGCACTAAAATACTGATCTCCTGCTCCTAACAAATGTCTCTACTGCAATGGGGTAGCATGCATTAGATGTCAAAGCAGTTTACACTTCATTCAGAAAAATAATAACTCTGCTTTGTGGGGCATTACTTTGTTTGGGGGTTCATTGACAAAAGTTTTAAATCCAAAAAGTACAGCTTTAGACATAAATGTGATATTTTGAAAGCAAAAGCCATTTGTTACCTCAGCAGACACTTATATTTCATCCGTTTTGCAAAATGTTTATTTGAGAAGGTCTCAATGCAACTCATTCAAGAAGTGAAAAATAATAATATTCATATTTAAAGGAACTGGTTTTGACTATTTGAAATTTAAAAACTTCAGTATATTTAGAAGTATTTCTAATACCTGGAAAACTCCATAACAAATCAAGAAATGTAACTAATAAACAACCATTCATCTTTAGGATGTATATCTTCATCCATTAGTTATGTGTTGGATTTGGGGCTGCTCTGACCTAAATTCAGCTCAAGCACTGCAATGCACTTTTGAGCAGATTTGGCATCAAAACATCATGTGGATAAAAGCCAAACCAGAGAAGTGAGAAAATGGGGATGGTTCCAGCCTTTTTTAATGCCTTGTGCTTGTGTTTCTTCCCATCTCAGCACTGAGAAACTGTATGATGGGCTCCACCACCCACCCACTTCTGCTCCTCCAGAAAAGACACGGACAGCCCATGCCAGCAGGAAAGAAGTGATGACCAAAATTAACCTGCAGCATAATAAAAGTGCACTGAAAAACTAATGAGCCTTTCCTAAAACTGACACCATCTTCAAGGTGAGCTGATTTCTCACAGAAGCTACAAGTCAGAGTGAATTTTAATAACTGTAGAACAAAAGTAGAGAAAATAAACACAAACAAATGGCAAGATATTCTAATCACATGGCAGCTTTGAGCTTCCCTGCACTTTTTTCCTTGTGTCAGAGTGAATAAATATTTCAGAATACAGGACAAAGAAGTTCAGTGCAAGAAAAACTTTGATTCTACCACTCAGAAGCATAGTTTTAAGGATGTAAGTAATCCTACTGAATGCAGCAAGACCTTGGAATTCATTGGACAGCTCTCATGCTTAAAAGATCAGTAATGTGTGCAAAATTCTGGCTCTCTGGAGCCTGAATGAAGATTTTTCCCCCCAAAGCAAATGAAGACCTCACTCTTCACTCACTGCAGCCCAACTCCAAACCCACAGTCAGAACTACTGCCCAACACTATGTGACATCACACAGCACATCTCTGTACTTAGAAAGTACAGAGGTGGCTTTTTATTCTGGGGAATGATCACAACTGTCATTCTCCATAAGTGTAATTATCTTGCTATTAAGAGTAACCTGTAATTTTTCAAGAATCCAGCAGCTTTAGATACAGACTGTTAGCCCTCTCTTGTAGCTTCCAGCACTTAGCCCAGGATATAATGAATAGAATAAAAACCCTACCTAACAGTGGTTTTGCCACAAGTGACCCAAGGGAACCATCGGTGCACATTCCACCTCCAGCACTGACAGGCTCCTCTGCAACCTCCATCAAGCCACCAGGACCAAGCCAGGCTCCAGCTTTACCTCATAGTATGGCATACTGCATTTTAAATACTTCTCCTCATTGTAAGGTGGATGATCCTACAGGGACAACTGCAACAAAGACACAGCCTGGCCCCCCACCAAGAGGAGCCTGCTGCCTCTTCGGTGACACCAAAACAGGGGCTGGCCCACAGACTGAGGGGACTCCAGGACATGCACTGCTTTATAAAGCAAGACCTGCACACTGATCTGTTGAAACAAATGGGAAAACTAGGAAAACCCCATAATTTGCCATCACTAATGCCAACTTGCCTTTTGAGAAGAACAGCTTTGCAAGTGCCAAGGAGGTTTTGGTAATTATGCATGCAGGATTCGCTTTCCAGTGTAATTGATTTTCTTCAGCAGTTCACCTTAAAATGTTTTCTGTTCTGGCAAGGAGTACAACACCATGCAACACCCATGCCCTGCTTAATTACATCGGAAGAACAAAAAAACGACCAGAAAATGAATTAAGCTATAGAAGCTCAGCTCTTTACAGCCTTACCCCACCTCTATCCTTTCATTAAGTATTTTTTGAGTTAAATTTGTTTGCTTTGAGAAACTGAATGACTATGGTCTTTATCTTTAAACTTGACAGAAGAGAGAGGTGCTGGAAGTAGAATACAAGAGCACAGCATTGGTGACCAAACTAGACTTTTTCTGTATTTACTGCTTCAAACACAGCTATACTGATTATCACCAGAAGTCTGGTAATAAGCTGGCTACAAATAAAATTTAATATAGATACCATATAGACAACAATAGTCAAAGACATGCCCATGCATTACACCGAAAATTCAGTTCCACGAGGGATTCAAAGTAAGAGTTTTACAAAAGAGCCAGTGCACTGCAGCATCATAATTACTACTAAAATGACCAATGTTTTAACATTAAACGTGACTTAAAATTGTTAAGGAAAGGAATGGAATGAAAGCTATAATGAGAAAGCAATGTTTTAACATTAATAAATAGACACAATACTGCCGAACTACACCCAACTGAGAAAGTGAATTATGACATGACATGAAATGCATATGCAGTGTTTTGAGGGAAAAAAATGCACTTCCCATAAACCCACAACCAACCATTTTTAGGCAGTCCATATCTTCTGTAACTGTTAATAAACTTGCTTACCTAGATGAGCACCAAATAGAGATATGATGTCTTTTATTCCTACTACCCCCCAGAACACACATTCAAGTGATCAGGAATGCTACCCCAGCTGGCCAGACAGCATATTTAGAGTTTTACAGATATATACTGATACACATTTTTATCGGTGTTGAAGAGCTTTGTTCTACTATTTACATCATCTACTGAGCATCTGAAGGAACATCCCTGAACACAGCAGGACAAAGAAAAAATGTGGAAGGAGCAGTTTAGATAGAAATATATCAAAATTGAAACCATGAAAGAAGGATAAGTTTGCTTATTTATAGTACAAAAAAAAATCCACCTGGTCAGGCTGTGGATTTTTTCTTGTAGAAATTAAACAGGAAATTAATTTCTCCCTTTCCCCCTCTTACAAAGCAAGGCCTTTTCACTTAGGATGCCAAAAGCTTCCTATTTGTAGATTTGTCTGCCATCAGTCATTAATCAGCCTCATACAGTTTATAGGTAGAAGGATATTTCCTGACAGATACAGAAAACAGATTTAGAATCGAAGCTGAAAATTATATAAAGACAGATATATAGATACACATCTTAGCACCCTGGAGTACATTTCTAAAAATAAACTAGTCAAATGGTTATCTTCCTAAAAAAGCTGATTACATAAGCATAATTACACTAAACACAAGTACCTGCACTATCTCTGTGCGTGTTATAAATAGTTCAAAGTTACATTATACAGTCTTATTCTAAAATGCTATTGTTCCAAGTTCATGCCTTCTCTCACAATCCCTTTGAAAAAGGCCCTCAGCTCTCACCACTAGCTATTTGCTGTCACTGCTATAGAACTTGTTAGAATCCAAACATACCACTTCCACCTTGTAACCTGCAACTCGTTATCCAAAGAAAAATCCCAGCAGTTATGAAAGATGCTTGATCATATCACTCTTTCTCTACTGATGACCAGAATTCCTCTGCTTGCTTACAGGGTCTTAATTTTGTAACTCAACAACTTTTTGTCATCTTGGAAAAAGCAACTGAGAGAGGTGTGTATTTCAGGGTACAATTTATTCAAGATCCTCTTCAGTGACCTTAAGCTGAGACTGTTGAGGAGGATATTCAGTTGGATCCAAGAACCAAAAAAATCTCCTGCCAAGTACTAGATGAGAGAAGCACTATCTGCTGGATGCACACTGAGGAGAGAGTACTGGGGTTTTTTCCCCGCCTGTCTTGCTTTGTGACATAAAATTCCACTAAGTGAATTTGTGCAAAAAGGACCAAATCTCAGCCTTGCAACAAGTAGAAAGTGAGAATAAAATGCATCTCTGAGAGGAGGGACATGAACTGGCAGTGCCAAGCATTACCATATAACACTGTTCATCAACATCAACTCAGCACTCAGACAACCACCACTGTAAATAACACAAAATATGTATACTTTTCATTAAAGCGGTTAAATCCTTCAGTGATAGGTAGCTGCTTGATACAAACTCCAATTTTAATTCAAGTGTCATTTAAAGGTTAAGACTAGGGGGACAAACCTATCCCCAAGGAGGAGGTCCCCTGTCAGCACGAGCGGTTCTGCTGTAGGACACAAGCATGACAACACTGTGGGAGGGGACTCTTTGCATGATGTTTTGCTGACAGCATGGGTTTTGCTAAGAAAGAAAATACAGATGAGCTGTAGTTTGTACCAACAGCAACAACTCAGAAAATACCACCTCCTCAGCTCCATTTCTGCTTGTTGTATATGCAGTAGGTAGTTCTTCCTATACATGGTATATAATGAGAAATGTAACAATTAAAAGCACGCCAGTTGACATTAATTAAAGTTACTGAAATAACCATATATTTCTAAGAAAATGCAGAGACTGAAACAAACAGAAGACAATCCATAACAGCAGAAAAACACCTGTAAACACTCAATTATTTTACACAAAATAAGGTTATTTCCAGCTTCTGTTGGGTATTTACAACAAAATTTTTTTGATGTTTAATCTTGTAGGGACAGGCCTTTTTTCTGCCCTGTGTCCAGCTTATGAAATCAGTGTCTACCCATGTTTCAGATTCTGGAGGGATTAAGTGATTTCTTAGAGTGGTCAGGCATTGAAATAGGTAGCCCAGTAAGGTGGAGGAGTCACCATCCCTAGAGGTGTTTAAGAGGTGTCTGAATCCAGCCCTGGGTGATGTGGTTTAGGGTTTACAAGTGTAGTGCTGAGTCCACGGCTGGACTTGGTGATATTAAATGTCTCTTTCAATTTTGATGATTCTGTGACTCTAGGTAAACATGCAGCTATAAACTTATTCTACTGCCAGTGGAATTAATGCAGCAACTTGACCTTTCTACCTACAATGAAATCAAGCACACTTTTTAATTCACCTTTGAAGCTCAGCAAGGGGTGTGGAGATTCCTAAATACATCACATTTGTAGAACAACTAAGAGGGGTTTTCCCAATGTATTAGGGAAACATAAATATTAAAATCCAATATCATTATTTCAAATTATGAGAGTTGAGAATCATGGAGTAAGATATGGAAATGAAGAAAGAAAAAGAGATATATATCAAAGAAAAGACCATTTCGAAAAGGAAGAGGAAATGCTGAACTAGAGTTTACGAAACTCACATTACAGAAAAAAAAAAAAAAAGACACCCACAGGATAGGTACATAACTATGTATTTGAGAAAATTATACCTCAGACATTATCTTCATGGTGATCCACAGGCATACAGAGAATCACTGCAGACATCTACTGAAATTTAAATTAGCTAGCTCAATTATGGATAGCAGCATATCTGCTATGTCAAGGCTTTAGCACTTAAGCTTTGTATTTTAGAAACCTGTCTGTATTTAAGCTTCTTTTTTTCTGCACAGGTGCCCAGACTGGTTAGGTTAACGGCAGGCTGGGTGTGTCCACACAAGCTGCAATTGCACCTGTAGTCTGTGTCAAAAGATTCAAAGAGCCTGAAAAGGAGCTGGCAAGAGGAGATATACAGAAAAAACCTGAAATACGTAAATCAGTGGAAAGTTAAGGCTCAAGCAGCTTCTTCACCAGAGACTGTAGAACAAGAAAATTACAGCTATTGCAGGCAGTTTACAAATATTATGTCCTTGCAAAGGTTTTGCAACTATATATAATAATGCCTGCCTTGATCTTGTTGTATTTTATTCACTACCTAATGAAAACAGCTCTATCTGCCAAAGTTAATTTAAGCAGTCATATGTTAACCCAGCATAATTTTCAAGAAATCTTCTTCCTTTACAATTACATTGCCGTATGTTAATATGATGGCTTTTAATAGATTTTTTGTTTACATACATGTCATAACTGACCCACTGAAAGATTGTATCCTAGTATCTGAGTAAAGCAGCATCTGTTCTAAGTTCCCCTGTAGCTAGCAGATTCACAGCAACTATTACTCCAACTTGCAATTTTTTTTGCATCACTAAGAGCTCAGTGCAATTACTTCCTAAGTGTGCCATCTCTGCTCTATGCTTCATTCAGTAAAATCTGTTTTATGGATGTTTTAGTGGTGAGCTGAGCTGTAGAAGCTATAATTTGTGAGCTGGATGTGACGTACAGCCTCTCAGGCACACCGATTTATTTATTTTGCTTACTCCTGATAACACTGAGGTGTGTGTCTGAAAGGCCAGCATGGCATCCAGTGAGCAGGAGATTCCCCACCCTTACTGCCTGCCTTGGTTTCCTCCCAGGGCTGGGACAGGAAATGCAGTGGTTGCAATGCACACAACTCCCAGCCCTCCTAAGCAGTGTCAGCACTACAAGGCTACTTAGTTTGGCCACAGACACGGAGGTGATTACTGACTTCTGTTTCTGCGTGGCAGATCTGCTGGGAATAAACAGCAAGTCATTTGTTACAGAAATAACAACATTGTTTGCTAGCATTGGTCAAATCACAATTAGCTCCTGCTCTCCAAATTCTGTTTCTCAGACCTAAACACACCACAAAATTTCTAGCTGACAACCAACTACTTTCCTGTGATTCACACTTACTTCAATTCAAAATGTTTTCAGCTTATTTGAGTTTTGAAGTTACAGTGGTAGAAGTCATTCTAGCAAAACCAGGCATGAGAATGTGTTGCAGCTTGCATTCTAAAGAGGAAGAGATGGGTACTGGAATAAGCAGGGAGTGTATCTGTGCAAGGGAACTGACAAGAAGTAAGTTCAGGGGTTTATTCAGAGATATTCATGGCCATGTCTTGTTATTGTAGCTTACAGTAATGCAGTATGGTACACTTAGATTCTCAATTCATGCAGCAGCTGTGAATTCTGAGTTACACTTGGCTACAAGTGTTAAGTAACCCAAAATGTTCTATGAGAAAAGACTTTATCATTATTGAATGAATTCAGAGGGCATGAAATATTCTTTAAGAATTTCCTGTTTCTACTCTTTGTTCTTAGCTTTTCCTACTCTCAACATTATATTCTATGTTGATTTTTTTTCCCCTGGCTGTAACTTGCCTAAAATTAAAAATAAACAAAAATGTACAGCCAGTGGGTCAGATGGGGCTACAGTTCCTCTTTGACATCAAAGTCCATTAAACTCACAATTCCAAGAAGACACTCAGCACCTATACAGGACTCATGCCAGGTCTGATGCGCCTAGGAGCCCATATCACTGTTCCTTCCAAACCCAGATGCCAGCTTGAGTGACTCTTCCCCCAGCCCAGGGGGAAAACCCAGTCAGGAGCAGCAGGGAGGTAACAAGAGGGACTTGTTGCACTGAAGACTTCTTCTGTGCCATTGATGACACAACTGGCTTTGATATTTGCATTTGTCTCGATGTGCCCATTGTACATTAATCTCATCTAACCCTGTTTTGCATGGGCTGCTATTGTAGGGAAATCACATAATTCAGCTTAGGCTGACAACCTTTTCCCTAAGTCCTTTTCCACAGCTATTTGCATTTACTGTAACAATCACTCTCCCATTTTCCCAGGCTCCCAAAAGAGAAACCTCAACAAATTCAAGCCCTGAAGCTCATTAAAATAAGTGCACCTGCAGGATCAACAAAGGATGCATCACCTGAACAGGTGGTTTTCAGGAAGAAGGAAGCCCCTGTTTTTTTGGGTTTTGTTTTTTTGTTTTTTAATTTATTTTAACTATCAATTGAAATGAAAGTTTCAACACCTTTTTAAACCTTTTTAAAGGTTGTGTCTCAACTACTCTAGTAATAATAGGATGATGCTACAGACTGACCATGAGCTTTCAGGCATGGCCTTGGCAAGTAATTCTGAGTAACAGACAAGAGAGTCTTAAAACTACCTAGTTTCTATTTGTGCCTCTGATAGCATGCAGACACATGGGAAACCAAAGTAAACTAAGGAAAAGTTAATCTTTGAAAGGTTCACTGAATATTTACTCAGGTTAATGTATAATTTCTGAGGACAGATGCATTTCATGCAAAAATCCCACAAAATAAAAATACCAATTATGAATGGGAAACCTCATAGAAGAATATATCAATCCAATTCATGTGTAAGAGTGAATTATTTGCTCGTACCGCTCTTCTGCTTGCTGAAAAACAACATCTCCCATGCTGTAAAGCTGTGCTTTCACAGCAAGGACATCCCCTGTGCAGTGGCTCTGCAGAGAGCTGCATGCGCTCCTGCTACACTCGTGTCTTCAGACAACAACCACGCTCTTAATAAAAGATAGAAAATTACTCTATAAAAGAGAAGATTTCTAGATAAAATGCCTAATGGTAAAGACTGCATCAAGTGAGACAAAGGGACACCAGGAAACATGGAATTCTTATTAGGCTCCCATGTTTGCAAAATAGGAAAATCTCCTAAGAAACAGAGCTGGTGCATTCACCTCTCGTGCGAGGCTTTGATTTGGGTTCTTTCAGTACCTGAAGCTTGTTTTTTGACAGCGCCCTTGTTTTGTTTACAGTACATTGCTGGGATACTCCCTTTGATTCAGCCTGACACACGTGACGCTCCACCAGCTTCTGTTCTGCAGTGCTGCTGCTGCTGCACTAAAAATAGCTTCCGCTTGCTTTGGCTCCACATCTAATTTATGGAAACTCACAGAAAAAAAGGCCCCTGTTAGTGGGTGAGCGACGTACGATTCTACAGCTTGTGCTGTTCATCTCACTCGGCCTCCTGGAATGCAGCAGTGAAAATTTAAAATTTTACCCTGCAGTTAATGGTGGGTAAGGGGAAAGATGAAGATGCTTAATATGGTCGATTTATTTTTAAGGTGCTTTAATGATAGTTTAACTGAAAATGTCAGACAGTTGGACTATGCTATGTAAAAATGCCTAGAATTCAGAACAGGAATTTATAAAGGGCTACTAGTGCCCATTTGTTTGGGGAAAGTGCAGTAAGGATTTTCTTAATTAGTTTACAAATGACAGTAAGATTATAAACCTCTTGTTTGCTCCAACAGCTTTCACATGTTCTATACAAACGACTTCACTGTGCCATGGAAGTCATCATGTAAATATGCCCTTTAAGAAATGCTGATTTTACAAACTTTGCCATATAACTCAACTATGTGTGAAACAGTTTGCATCAACATAAATCTGACATAAAGCCTTCTCTGAAAAAAATCCAAGTTTATGGTAATTCTCAAAAACAAAGTAAGTTCAAGCAAATGGTTACATCTCTTTCTACAAAAGAATTGGTTTTAATGGTCTAAAGCAAAAAAATCAGATGTTCATTCACAGTACCACGTCTAGGAGTGTCACCAGCTGAGCTGGAGTTAGTTTCAAGGGAAAACCAAATTAGAAACAGGGATGGCAGAAGTCTGGTATCTGTATTAATGCATTGTTTTTTAATGGTTTTAATTTGAAGTAGTGAAGTAATGAACAAAATTTCCAAAATTGAAAAGGAAGGCTTGTTTTAAAAGTTTCTAGAGTGAGTAATGAAGGCTGTAAGGAAATTGGGATTCAGATTTTGTTTTAGATACGAACTTTAGGTTAAGGAAAATTCAGATGGCTATCAGCAGCTAAAGCAGAAAGAGATTTCAAGACTTTCTCTTGTAAAAACTAGCAAATAAACTGTCTTTTTCCAAAAAGGCTCCCTGCATAAATTCAGCAGTCTGTATGCAAACTATCAATTTAAGGATTGGTGTCTAAACTGTTATCCAAGCAGGGACATTACTTAGCAACTACCATGGCTAAAAAGGAATTTTCATAAGTCTCAAGAGAGGAGGTTATGAATTATTGACCAAAAAAATCCAACAGAATCCTGAAAGGAGTTTAGGCTGGCTACAATTAGCTGCTTGTGAGTTACATGACTAAGTAATGGTCACAGTGAGTCTATACCAACCTATTTATGCAAAAAAATACTGTGCTGTGTTAACATTAAAAAGATCTTTAATTGAACAGGCAATTATTAGCTTCAATGACTCTTTTGGGACAAACCCTTTTTTTCATCCTGCCATGGCAGGGGGAGGAAAGGACAAACAAAACCCGTTACATGCGTATGTGTTCAGAAGAAGGGAATAGTCTATGAGAAGAATGAAAAACAGTGCTCTGCAGCAGAGGTTTTTGTGTGCAACTGTGTGTGATGGAGAGGAAGAAAGCGAGGAAACTAAAAGATATAATGTCTGCAGGAGTGTCATTCTCCTTTCCATCCTAACCACTGAATTTTTTTTTTTTTTTTTTTTTGCATCTGGGGGATTTAAACATGAAATTTTGTTTACATTCTTAATTATGAACATGTATTGAAAATCCCTGGTCCATCTCCAACCCCAAACCAGTTTGATAGCATTCAAATCAATATTTATAGTCTGGCACTTGTTGCCTTTGCAGCCTCAGCTCTGTGCCCTTATGCTGATGGAAGTGTGAAGCATGAAGTCCCACAGCCTTGCACCGCAATTGCTAGAAAGCAAATGAGAGATGGGGTGTAGATGTGAGGTCTTAAGCTTAGGAGAGGAGAGAGAGCAGGGGCAGCCATCCCTTTAACCACATCACACCCTGCTCTGCTCATCTCCCCTATCAGCAGCAGGATAACAGCATGTGAATACAAAGCTTGGCCCTTCCTTAATATAATTCTGAACGTTACATAAGTGCTTGATAAACAAAGCAGGCAGCTAGAAATGAGATAACCTAGCCATGTGTATATTCAGCTGACTACTCACTTAGATTCCCAGCTCATATGCTGTGACTGTGATAAAGGGCAAGAAAATGGCCATAAATACCAATCTCTAAAGGCATTCTCGGATCTTTTAGGACAATGTAGTTTTTAACACCATGTGTAGGACAAGCATGTCAACATTTTAAATATGGCCAGATTACATTTTTAATTTCCTTTCCCCCCACTCCTTCTAAGGAGCAAAATGGTTGACAACACAGGAAGCATTTCCAAACCATTTCTGGCCTACCCACAGCAACACAGGACAGGTCCCATCTTTTACACGCACTTTCAAAGATGTGCTAGAAACTAAATGGTACTTCTTGGCTTTGTGAACTTAATTCCAGGAAATTAGGGTGAAAGATGCATTATCTAAATGCCCCACTGCACAAAATACATGGACAGTGTTAAGGAACATCCCAGGAAAAACCTCAGACACAATCTCTAATGTACACCTTTGCAGACTGGTAAGAAACATTTAAAGCAACGTCATTTGCATATCTTGTCTTACTGATGATTGAAAACAAAAGCATGAGGCCATGAAAACAAAGGCCGTGAAAAGAGAAGTGACTCCGCTTCACACTGATAAGCAATGAATGAAGTCAGTATGTTTCTAGTCAATTAAAAGCTATTTTAAAATAAGTTTACAAGTACCTTTAAACAAAAGCATGCAGCTCCAGAACAGCAGCTAGAAAAGCCATGGAAAGAAAGAATGCATGGAAAGGGGGCTGATAAAAACCCCCGAACAAAATGAAACAAACCAAGAACTCCAAATGAGAGTTTAAACATAAGCTACACTTCTAGCTTAGCTGTACTAAAAATACACATCAAAATGCCCACTACTGCTATCTGAAGCTCCCTTCTGTTGGGCCCTCTTCCTTTAGAGCAAACAAAATTGTAGTAATAGCCAGCTTTCTTCCAACTTCCCCTGCGAACAAGATCCGCTGGTGGATATAAGCGGTCAACCACTGCCACCAGTTCTACAGACTTCCAAATTTCTCTAATCCTATTCATTGTCTTGCCTTATTATTTTTTTTAGGTGGTTTAACAGCACATGCCAGTGTTTTTTGTAACTGCTTGGAGGGGTGCCTGTTACTTCTTACCCATCACCATCTCAGGTCAGACAGGAGGCATTGTCCCAATGCTACACATTTCTTACGAAGTCCAGAAGAAAAAGACAATCCTGATCTTTTATATTCAACACAATTGCTTTTGTACTTTGTCGAACACTACAACTTTTTTAGAACCACAAACCATTTTTGGGCACCCTACACTAAAAAAAGAGAAGCACATTCTCCCATCTAGCACATAAAAGCAGTGTTTTTCATGAACAGAGTTTTAAGGATTTTTTTTTTTTTTTTTAAATTGGGAAATAAATCTAAATTTTTATCCATGTGTCTGATGTAACTGATGGAAGGAAATTGCTTGCCATGAGATTTATCTTGTAGCTACAGAACATGCCCTGTGGCCATCTGGTCATCTGCTGCAGAGTTGGGCTTGATGAAGCAAAGAGAAACAGAGACATGTTTAATGACCTCTATCCTTTGGGGCCAGAGAAAGGCTTTATTGACCAATTCTATGCCTTGGTTTATCTCAGGCTCAAGCATGGGAAGAAACAGAGACAAAACTTATCTATGCATGCAATTCTGAGGCACGGCTCATTTAATCACCTGTATCAGTCTATTTAAGGACCTTTTAAAAAGATTTGAAGTTTTCTCAACTGAGAGAATGCAATTTTTTTACTCTTACTTTGGGACCAAGTGTCAGGGTCCAGTTCCAAAGGAACAGGGACCATTCATCAGAACTAGAAAGTCTAGCAGCAGCTATGATATGGTTAAGAAACTGGCTGCTGCAGCAGATGCACCAGGCAGGCCCAAGGACTTCCCCTTCTATCCCCTTCCAAGTTCACACATTGTAAGCAGTAAAATAAAAGCAAGTCAGTACAGCATGCACAGTGGTAGTGTATCATGCTGTGAGATTAAAAATAAGACATGGCATATTTGTGAATTACAAATGTTGGCTGGTTCAACTCTGCAATGTGCAATCAGCACTTCCCATAAAGAACTAGTGTGTAATTAAAATTGTGCTATACCTTTTAGCTCTCAGAAATGATTCTCAAAATTATTTGAATTTCCAGTAATGTATTCTTTTAGGAGGACTAGCTACTACACATACACAGATCTGCACAGGCAGAATCTTCTAGTATCACCTGGAAAACCCACGTTAAAAATAGCGATTTTGGCTGAAAATCCAGTGACAACTCTGGGAACTGCTTAAATGTGAACCTTAAATATAAACATGATTTGTGATGGGACTAGTCAATGCATGACAAAGAAAAAAGCATAAGGTTCACCACTGGAAAACAAGTTTACGTTAAGAGTTGTTATCATTATTAATTGCATTCCTTCCCAGTTCTTTCACATCACAAATTAAATATGCAGATCTTTTTCTAACAGCTTTCAACTACCAACCACAGAAACTAGAAGAAAACACTTATTTTAAGATAATGAAAGTGAATGCCTACACTGTTTGTGTTCTTATACCAGAATGGGTTCCCCTATAAAAATCACAGCCACTCAAGATTTTTTTAAAGGTCAGATCAAGCAACAGACCTAACAAAATAAAAGTAAAAAAGACTGGGCCAGCTTAGAAAATGATAATTTTGGAACCACAAAATAAAGAAAACAATTTGAGCTTTAATGATATGCTTTTCAATTCTTCTGAAAAGTCCCTGTACATTTTGCAATTATTCTTCTCTAACTGCAAGATTTGGCTGCATTGCCTGCAGTAGATGGGACAAACAGCAGAGTGCGGCTGCACTGGTTGCATGAAGAGAGACTGCAGTGGGGCTGCTCTGCTGCTAAGAATGCAAAAAGTCATCTTCACCACAGCCTGTGGATGGAGGAGATTAGTGAGCATGTTTCTCCAAAGCCTTTCTGGAAAACTCTCTCAGGAAGAGCCCTGTATCAATGCAGCCAAGTTGATTAAGGGTGTGACTCTTCTTATGCTCCTCTTCCAATAAAACCCCAGAAAAGGCCAAGCCTTTCTGTAAGGCACAGTCCACCCAGGTATATTGCTTTGCATGCCTAAAATGGCCAGGTGGCAGATGAAACTGTAATATAGTTTAATCAGCAGGAAACTAAATAGCACATATAATCTTAGCAGTCAGTCCTACAGAAGGACACTCCATTCAAACACTGCCTACCTGCACTGTATTTACTAAAAAAAAGGGATGCCTTCCTGTATCTATTCTAAATGCAATAACCACAGATTACACTGAGTTATCCAGTTTAGAGACAGATTATTGCATTTAACAGTTCAGAACCCTGAATGGTCACTTTCTCCTGAGACTGCTGGGTCACTGGAAATCCAAACAGCTCCTGCATGAACTGATATGATGGACACACTGGTCTGCTGCCTCCACTGATGCTTCTGAAATGCAGTCTGAACTAACTACAAGGCAACAGTTTGAAGACAATATTCTTTGGCGAGTTAAACTCACATGGGGGCTTTCTTAACATCTAGCTTGTCTCCTCTCTAGCATCCTCCATGGAAGATACTCTTTCTATTAAGAGGAGCATCTGACATTTGGATGGGTGTATTATGTTTGTTTTACAGAGTCTAAAGCAAATAACCCTCAAAGTCATTACTGGAAAATATCTACATAAATATCTACATTGTTCCCGACAGTTCTACAAGCATTACTGTTGCTCATAGGCTTACCACATTTAAAAGCTCTTTGGTGTCTGCATTTCACAATGAACAACTCAGGCTTTGTCTACATTTGGCACACAGTAAAAACACACTGAATACTGAACACAGTTTTACTTTTATTATAGATAGGGAAAATAGTTCTTAATGACGTTTGAATTGGTCACATTTACACACTGGTCCTTATGCACATTAAAGACAAAACTATGAGCTAATTCTTTTCCAACATGGAGCATTTTGCCACTGTGGACAGTGCGTTGAGCTGGTTAGGGAAAGATGTTCCTCAATCACTTTCTAAATCTTCCTCTGCTGTTTAGAGGAACTTGCAACAATTTCTGCATCACAGATTAGATAAGATTGTTATGTTGCTTTACTTCTGTCCTTAATTCTAATGTAAATATTTTTTCTAAAATCTTGAAAACATCTGCAACATTAAACAAAATTTAAAAATATTTAAATGATAACATGGAATGAAAAGATATTGGATGCATTTATTTTACTTTCATTAAATCTTATCATTAAGATTCACATATCCCAGCTTTCACAAACTTTTCATTTGCTCTCATGTAAAGCTGTAGTGAAATGGAGCAGAGTTCATTTGATGTGCTGTACAGAGAGAACTGAGAAGGACCAGACCTGTATCTGTACCACACCAAACACCAGGAAGTATTGAAGCTGTACTGGTATTTTCTAGACAGAATAATGATGTCTTTGGCAAAGAGTGGCACCAGCAATTACTTCACTGCAATCAGAAAGACAAACTGATATCTATGACTGCACTGTCCTGAAAAAGCCTATGACTCCTCCACAGTAACCTTTAATATCAAACACGGTAACAGCTTTTACAAGGTCTTAAGAAAGGCACTACCCTTTTTATTTTCACAGATAGCTGAACTGAGAGACATGTATAAAGTACCCAAGGCCAAACCAGGTAATGCATTCTCGATTAAAGCTACATTTCAAAGCTCTTCTTCCTGATCTAGCTTGCCCTTTTGCTTCTCCTGTGTAAATAAGGAAGACAAAAGTCATAAGAAACTGAAGTAATGCATAACAGATACCACAAATCGGCATGATACATGATTACAGCCTGCTGTGAGCAGCTCACAAATTGAGGAGAATTCAAACAATAGCACATGTTCTGTGATTTGGACATTGAGAATTCCCTTGACGCCCTTTCCTGTGAGCGAGCTATTGAGAAACACTGGCATTTGGGCAGTAAAAAACACACTAAGAGAACACTGACTGCCCAATACAACTGTCATAGTAGTTTTCCTAGCTGTAAACTGATTCCTCCCCCTTCATCTCCAATGCTGATTTGTCACAACTCCTTTAACCTGACAACAGGCCATTCCCATCACTGTGCATTGTATCACAGACACAGTTTCAGACTCATCCTTGAAAGGCATCTAACTGTATCTCAAATTACCAAAAAGAAAAATAGAAAGCAACATGCCATAATTTGCAAAAGACAGTGAGCAGGGGATAAAAAAAAATCCGACAACAAAAGAGGATGAATGCTTTCAATTTAGTCCCATTCTTTAAATAGAACAGAATATTGAAAACAGAAGAGCCAAAAGATCCCCACACCTATATACTTTCACTAACTGGGTTTAGGAATAAGTCTGCTGTAAAACCAACAAATGAGATCAGTGAAAAAACAGCTTCCATAACATTTTATCTTACCATAATCAAACAACTTACATGGGCAGAACAAAAATCAGCCTTGAGCTTTGTGAAGAGAACACAATACAACATGGGCACAATCATTCCAAGAAACCAAAGCCAATTTACTCCTAATTCCATCTTGGACAAAACCAGAAAGTCATGCAGTGAACTGAAAGGACTGTTTTTTTTTTAAAATGGTGAAACACTGTTGTTTGTGATATTCTAGAATACACATAACACTGGACCATCATACTTTGTTTCTGAATCTGCAGAATGTCTCTGGCATGATCTGACTGCAGTGTGAAGCTGCAGATTTGGCTCTATATTGCATCTCAGCACACTCTTCTGAAAGGCTTCCCTCCCAAATAATCCATGGAACATTTATAAACAGGAGACTAAAGTGTGCCTCTGGGAGACAATGGTATAGGGAAGTGTTATAGGGGACTGGAAGACAAGATGAAGACCTAAGAGGCACGGCCCCATTTGGTGCAGGGGGAAGAAAGGGCAGGAAGGAAAGCAGTTTGTTTCCAGAGTGCCCTTACCTTCTCAAGCTGGTAGCAGATCTGAAGCCATGACTCTGGGCAGAAATACTCTGCATTACCCGCACACGTGTAACACGTGCACTGTCACTCGCACAACCGTATATACAGAGAAGGCTTTGCTGCAGAGAACTGCATCTGATCACTTCTAGCTCAGAGCACCAACCAAGGCATGCAGATGAGTGAGTCATGGATCTGAATTGATACCTGCAACTGTATTACATTTAACTCGGAGGAGACACATGTTGAGCAAGGTCTTGAGTTTAAACATGTGAGCAGCTCCTGGGAAGAAATGCAAAACCCGAACTGGGGCCCCATTATGGAATAAAAAGACAATGAAACAGCTGCCAATAAAGGGAAGCCCCTCTTGTGCACAGCCACAGTCACCCTGGTTGTGCTGCGCTGTCTCCTGGCAAAGCCCATGTCACTCAAAACCATCCACTGTTGGTGAGAAGCATTTTTATTGCTTTTCCTTTTTAAAATTCAATGTAATTCCATATATTTCCTTTCCTTCACACTCCTTACTGATCTCCAGTGCACAACAAAGAGAAGATTAATTTCAATGCCCTCTTCTATTTTCACTTTGAGAAACAACTAGGATTTGATCATTTATCTTTTAGCAAGAGAGAAATAAGTGAAGAGCCCTCACATTCCTCAGAAACAAACACAAGTGCTTCATCCAACTGGGCAGTTCAGGCTTTAAAAATTTCAGTTGAGGCCATATAACTGGGGAAGAAATGCTCCTACACTGAAAAGGCAGTTTCTTACAGACAAAGAGGACTTCAAACAAATAAATACTTTAAAGGATTATATTTCTAGGAAGTTTGTATCCTGAAGCCAGGTTCTATTTGTTACTTTATTTCTGTTATCATCTGCAAAATAGGTATGTTACCTGCCTACTTTTAAACTACTTAAAAGCAGAAATGCATATAAAACTTAATCTTTGATTTGTTAATAGTTTTATTATTTATACACAACAACAGTTGGGAATTTCCAGCATACTTCAGTAAGAGTTTCTGATTCTTTTCACTTGAGAATCATGAAGGAAGAATGGATTTACTAATAAGACGAAAACATCTGTTCTGAAAGCAATGCCCATTTCTCTCCCTTTTTTTCTGCTGGTATGCTTTGTCTGATTACATTGATACATAAAATAGAAAAGGATGAAATTATTAAGAAAAGGTCAAAGGAGGATTTGGAATAGCAGATAGATAAGCCAACCTTACACACCCAGGTAGATATGAAAGACATCTCCCCGTGACTGACAAAAATGACACATTACCTTCTATCTCAAGTTCCCAGAGGCCCAAAACATAGAAAATAGTCAATTTATCAAGAATGAAACAATGAACAAATAAAATAGGTAAAGCAAAGAAATGGATCTGATGTTATTAGTAAGTGGAGAGAAAAAAGGGAAATATGTCAGCCACCAAATTTAAGTCAAGACCACAAGCAAGTCATAGGTCTGTGCACTGAAAAAAAAGGCAATGAAAAATAAAAATCCAAACATGCTGGATTCTGCTCAGAAGACTTTCAGCCAGTATTGCAATAAGTGTTACATGTGTATAAGGTGAAAAATCTCCACAAAATAAGCAACTTTTAGGCTGAAATCTCACCAAAAGAGTGGGATAGTGAGATATGCCTCTGATTCCATTTTAAGAGAGAAAATTGATAAAACACCAGTGATGCTGAACCTTTCATGGGTTGGAGAAAGCCAGTAAGTCTCCTGAAGAACCCACGATCTTTTTCACAGGTTTCCATGGATTTCTATGGAGGTACAGGGAATTACTGAGTGTTGAGCTTAAAGAGCACTGTTCTTGACAAACATTGTTGTAGGGAACTTTTTTTTCAGGCAAAGAGGACAGCATCGTACTATAGAAGCACCTGTCTCAGTGCTCTGAGGTCCACACTACAATTTAGAAAACTAGAACCAATCCTATTAGAGGAAGAATGAAACTGAGACCTTTCACTTGGAAGGCCATTCTTATTTTTCCTCTGGGAAAAAAAAAAAAAAGTGTAGTTGTGCTCCTAGCCTACTATTGCAGATAACACCCATCTTCTGGAACAATGAGGCCAGATGAGATAAAAAAACCTGTCTTGCTTGTGAATAAAGACATTTGTCTTAAGCTTATCCCACAGGCTGAAGAGTTTAGAATTAAATGTTTTGGAACAGTCCTTCAATTATTTCCTTTCGAAAGAAATTCACAGAATGCATAACCATTAACTTTTTACTAATCTTTTTTCCTCTTTGAAGGATCTTTTCTCTAGATTCCAGTTTTTGTGGTCTTCTGTGTATTTTTGACAACCTCACAGTATCCATACTTATCTCATGTTTATTGTAAATGCCTTTTAGCCAGGCTACCTTGATTGCTCAGAATCCAGCTGTGCATTTACTCAAGTTTCTATACATTCACTTGCGTTGTGCTCTTCATATGGTGTGGAAATAGAAGATCTCACTAGCAGTGTCTCTTTGGTTGTTTCTGGGATCTTATTTGATGGTTTATTCTTTTTCCCTCCTCATACCCATTCTGCTAATTTCCATCAGGATATAGGCTAAGCCTCCTCAACACTGTGCAATTCCATACACTTAACATTCTCCTCATTAAAGAGACATAAGAGACTGAATTCCTGCCAAAAATATCTGGTGCTTTATTCCTTTTTCTTTATTTGTGAACCCATATTTATTATCTTTGCCCACCTACAATCTCTTTTTCATCCTCTAAAAAGGTATAACTTGTTTACAACTTAGTAAAAACATGCCTAAAATATTTTTTATCATAATTTAGTAATTCTTTTAACATACTGTATCTTATGATGATCTCCCTGACAGAGGTACAGAATGGTATATTTATAAATAACAAATTTCTATGAATAAGCTTTAATAGAGGTGTCACCCTTGTCATTTTTACATAATATAATTTGCTGGTTACTACTTTGGAAGTACTATCAGGTCAAACCCCCTAAATTTTGCCTGTGTTGGTTGTGCTCTTTGCACCACAACCTCCTCTGGAGAACCTCCCACCTCGATGTCAGACCTTAGTGACAGGAGGTGCCTACAAACCACAGAGGAAAGGGGTGACTAACCAGTGCAGAACACAAGTTAAAGCAAAACAAAACCTAACCAAACCACCAACACACCCCCAAAAAACCCAGACACTTCCATGTAGTTAAGAGAAAATGAAACTAGTCACTACATTTGACCCCCCTTTTTTTTAACAATTGTAACAATGCTGATGTAATGAACTAGAGTTTACTATAGAAAAATGTTTGTTCCTTGACATATGCCTCTTTAGAGGAGAGATTTTCAAACCCAGGATGTTTATGGTGAAAAGCAAGTTTATGGCAAACTTGCTGGGAAAAAAGGTTTCTAAGATCCTGACAATGTAAGGAAATAAGACAACCACCTAAATGAATACAGAGGTCATACTGGACCAACAAGTTCCTTTACACTTAAAGCTTACGTCTACATTCTCTGAACAGAATAAACCCTGATGGCAACACTGCTCTATAGCATTCTACTGCTCTTAAACAAACTATTTTTTAATAATGGCCATAGTAGTGTTGGCAATTATGTGTTTGACATAGTTGTGCCAATAAATAAATGAAGGCCAAGAAATGACACCTATGCTGACCATTAAAATTCTTCACAATGTAGGTGGAAGGAAACTTAATAAAGAATAACTATCCAAAATCTGTACCACTGGACTTTCAGGATGCGACTGCTCAGAATGCAGATCTTCCCAAAGTCATCCTTCTAAACCAAAAGAGAGGTACTGAATCCTTCTTAATAAAGACAAAAAATAGCAAGGAGGCAAAAGCAGGGAATAAAGAAATGTAGCAAGAGATTTTGGTCAGAAAATGTACTTAAGAGTTATTTTGATATTCAGTCCAATTAATTCACACAAAAAATACGTGAAAAACAAAACCAAACCTCCCAGCCTCCCAGCCATGTTCACGAAAGAAAACCAAAACTGAAAGGTTGTTCTCAAAAAATCCATACAACCGATTTCAAGATTCACCTTTCCCTGCATTAGCACTTTTACGTGAAAACAGATTAAACTCATCTCCTTTTTTGTATTACAATAAATGGAATTATCAGGGGAGCAGTAAGAGGAGGAACAACTAATTTTTGAACCAATTCTCAAATTAATGATCTTTCAGAAATTTTATTATTTAGTATCTCCATTAAACAGGCTATCTACTGATATGTCTTATATGTATTTTCTTTTCCACTGGTTAATTTAGGCTAAAATTAAACTTCGGGTAGAACCACCCAACGTAACAAACAATTCTAATTAAATCACAAAGAATACTTTTACAAAAGATACAACTGAAACAATTTCTCTAAACTCAAATAAACCTTTAAAAATTCTGGCAGCATCACTGTTGTCTTGTACTAAAATGAACAAAATTAGCTTTAACTTAATTATGAGAAGTAGAGACACCTTTGAACTGCTTAGTTTCGGTCTGATTTGTCTTAAAATTGGGATTACACTCAAACTGATAAATACCATGACTCTATTTTGGTTTAGTCTGAGGTGTAAAATTTATTTTTCAAGCATAGATGCTTAGTCTTTAGACTTTTTCAACACACTATCAACTGTATTTTATTTTCTTATTTCTTAACTTCTGCATTCCACCATCTTTCTTTTTCCAAATCTGTCAGTGCAGCGTTAATTTAGAAAAACACAGCCACACAAACCCTGGCTTCTTGTAGATCCTAACATAAACAAGGCTGTGTAGATCTATTAGTGCAGAGTCGTCTGTGTATGCAGAATCTGGCCAGTGAGCAGTTTTTTAAGGAAGAAATAAGACTCTTGGCCTTTCTTTAGCCTGTCATGTGAAATTGCTTGAAAAAAAGAAAAACTGACCATCTCTAAGTGAAAAAAATGCATGTGGCATTTAAGAAAACTCAAACCTCAAGTGTAAATAATTTGACAGTATCCCAAATAACCTGCCATTAAATTTTCAATGCTCTTCTTTCCTTAACATTCCACTCACAGTTATTATACAGTTGTTATATTAAATTTAGTATTTAAACATGCATTTCACAGTAGGTTAGGTTTAAAGTAAGAGAATACGGAGCACACTTTTTCTGTAGAGCATAGTAAAAAAACCCCTCACAGACAAAATCTAAAATACATTTGTGCTACATAATGATAAACTTATTAGTAAGGTGATATATTCTTTAACCAACTAATCTCTGCCACTGAGAACATTCACACACACTCAGCAACGAATTGTAAATTAACAGACTGAATTAAATTTTGTAGAAGTGGAATAAATACAAGTGACTCCCAATGTTCCCTGCAATATAATGAACCTGGTTTTGGTCATAGTTTACCCTTTCTCCCACGCATACACTGGAAGAGTCCTAAACCAAGAACAGCATATAAATAACACCACAATTGACAGAATGACCCACAACTTCCTTCTGAAATCCACTCATAAATCCTGCATGCAGATTCTAGATAACCATCATCAGCCGTTTTACTTCATTTGAAGACATTTTGAGATGTTGACCCTGAACAATGATTCATTCATAATCAGAATTTCTGGAGTACCAGCTGTATCAGCATATTTACTGTACCCTAACTTGTCAGTAGGAATACACATTTTTTAAGGTTGTCTTTGTTGGCAGTTATCTGTACTCGAGATAAGACATAAACTTTCAAGGCAATTTCTAAGTATGCTGATTAACTCTGCTATTTTCCTTTCCTATGTTTTAATAAGTACCTGTATGATTTTAATATGCAAAATTCAAACAAAATGTCCCTTCCAGTCTTACAGAGAAGCCTTCCCTTCCTGCTGCTCAGTATCTCATTTCCCCATCCCATGGTCATTTTCACCAGTCACACTGGCCCACTGTGCCAGTTCACTGATTCAGCCCTGTACCAGTATCTATTCACATCTGTCCTCACTGCTGTGATGCAAAAATAAACACAGTCTTTTCTCCTTTAGTAACAAATGCAACAGAAGGCTCCCTCTTTGTTGTAAAGGATACTGATGCTTCAAGAGTGTCTTGGTTCTTCAGCAGTCCTTTGCTCAAGCTTGAAAAGCTCAAGTGCTGTATTGCAAGCACAACTGCAAAAACCTGTGGTTTAACTCTGCAGGAAGGATATGGAAAAATACATCTTCAAATTAAATACAGGATTCTAATAGAGAAAACTAAAGGCGACTAGCTTAGCTGATGGACCTACTTGCAATTCTCCAATTTGCTGAATGGATCACATTTCCAAATGAGGATGAGTTGCTATGTTACACTAACATGTCCTGCACCTATTATTGCCCTGTGTGTGTGCAGTCAGGAAAAAAAAATAAGGACAAATATTCATCAATTGTTCAGGAAAAATTGAAAATTTTGATGACTAGGGGAGGAAAGAACAGTTTCCTTAACAGAATAAAGTCAGCTTTGCTGTATTTTTTCCAAGAAAATTAATGTCTAATAAAACATCTTAAAAAGAGTCAAAGTGCACTTTCATGCATCTGTCATGACTCTGCCTGGTCTTTAGATTTTATTACTCCTTTAAATTGAAGTTAAGGAATATTTTATGTTTTTCTGCCTTCCACTTTCAACCTTTTTGCTTGTTCTAAAACCACAGGAAACAGACTCAGTCACACACAGAGAAGCATGTGGGAAAATGCATGGTTTAAATTTATGCTTCAGCAGCCCACACAGGGTTGCTTAAACGATTGTCCAGTGGTAATTAGATAATAAGAAAAAGTATTTGCCACATCACTTTTAAAAGGCAGAGGAGGTCTGTGTTTATAAAGTATCTTCTATCTTATTTTTATATTTGAGAAGCGTTATTATCTTCTCTAGGTATGGAAGGCATTTTTGAACTAAAGTGGCTTAAGGGGTACATGCCTGTATTCCATTCTGGCTATTTGTGAATGGCATCTTCATGCTGCTTCATCCTTCAAACTGAAAATATAAAAGCATTTTGGAGGTTTCTCCAGCTGCTTCTTATTTCATATCTTTGTACTTCTAAATACTACTATTGTAACATCATGGTCACATTTTGATTACCAAAATTAAGATAGAATTGGCTAAATCTCATGATTTTTTTTTTTTTGTAACTGAAGGCAAAAAGGGGAACAACAACAACAAAATCACAGCAACACATGAAAAGGTTATTTCATAGAATTCCCAGTGCACATTTTAAGAAACCACAATTCTGCCTCTTGAGAGTGTGGTCTATTAGCTAGTAAACAGTGAAAAATGCAAGCATTAGACACTGGAGAGTGACTTCTGTCCTATCTGGCAACCACCTCTGTTTAGAAGACTCATCAGTGAGGCTAAAGTGATTAGTCTATAAATATAACCTCTCTCTTTTTTTTTTGTTTTTACTATTAAATAACAATTTAGTTGTTGGTTAAGATTTACAGTTTAGATCAGTAAGTGGAGAAGCCTTGTTCATGAATTAACTAAACAAAATTTGCTTCTAACTTAAGCAATGAATTTTTAAGATTTGAAAGTGATATTGCATGAGAAATCTTAAAAGGAAAAAATGAAGGAACTTAGTCATCATAGTGAGTTGTTTATATATGAATCAGAATAGATGGAAGGAAATAATATGGTTTTCTTGTATCACCATAAAAATTTAGTTCTTAAAATCTTGTTACATAAAACATTTCAAATTAATACTTTTTCCTCGTTTTTCTAAGTTAAAAAATTAGTCCTATACTTAATAAGCAGCTGCCAGTAAAAAATAAAAATAATCACTGCTCTTAAAAATAATGTTCTCTAGATAACAACAGCAACAATAATAATAGTGTTTAGCTTAACTTATAAATCTATCCACATTTACTTCACTGCCCCTGCTGAAGAAAGAATACAGCAATACACCTGACTGCAACGCCACAGCAAACACAAGAAACAGAGAATGCCAAGGTAGCTTTTCTGACCTTGGCCTGTAAGAGGGAATTTAGTGATGACTGTGCATGCCAGCTAGTAAACCTTACGTCTAGAAGTACACAAGGCAAGTCACAAATGTGCTTGGTTTTATGAAGTGCTGCTGTTGAGAAAACAATTATCTTTTTCCTCACATCAAGAGCTCAATCTGTGGACAACAACACAAAGAGTTGGGTTTTTTTTTAATTACTCCACCAAATACTAGGATAGACATCTCAGAAATTGGCTGAAACCCTTTTCTAGGACAGCATAACTGCAAAGAAAAATAACATCTGTGTATTTTCCATCTATATCAGCTCAAATATAAAATCAATTTTCTTTGGCCAAGCTTATATCCCTTGTGTTTGCTTTCCTAAGAAATCACATAATCAAGTTTTATTAGCCCAAATGTTCACATAGAGACCAATTTAGGCCTTCACACTTGAGTACATCAGAAGTGGTATATTTTGTCAGGGAAAGAAGACTGATAGACAAACTGGGAAAAAGTACTGGTTGAGGGCAGGGTTCCCTTAAATCCTTCGTCTACTTCCTATCCCAAGGAAGTCAGTGAGCTGAGTAAAACCCTTTCCAGCCAGGGCCACTCATGAACACATGCTGCCATTTCCATGAGAACACAGTGAGATAATATTCTATTCTGGAACTTCCTAATAAACCTGAAAGGAGATATTTTTTTAAATTTTATTTCTAACAACAACAGCTTGAGCTTGAGCTGTGTGTGACCCAAAAAGAGAATTGAATGTTCTGCTTTTGTCTTTTTTCTCCTCTTCCCAAAGTGCCTAGTTCTGCTGGTCTACACTTGTGCTCTAATACCTTTCCCTGGCAATCTCTGAGCACTGCAAGCATCCCCACACCTTTCTTCTGATCACTGAAACTAATTTTAGCAAGTCACCTGGCAGATGAGTGGCCAAAACTAAGTTAGCTCAAAGCTTACTTTATGGAAACAACAGAAGGATGTCACCAGGCGGAGGGTGCCCGATATCCCCCAAGGATGACTGATATTCTGAATTGAAATTTTATACCTCTTCATTGCCACATACATTAATTGAACTAAATTTACGAAGTTTTAAAAGACATAATCAACTTACCAGCTCTTTTCTTTTTGTGGATAATTTTTTAACTGAAGGCCATCATATCTGAACCTTTATTTGTTTTGATCTGTTCTACATTTAAAGAACTTTTCTTTGTGGTATCCCTTCCATGCACACAATAAAATTTGGGTATTTGATAAACAGTGTGAAGAAACTGAAATATTAAAAATGGAGTTGTATTCATCATATAGGAAACTAAGTTTTAGAAAACTGTCCTAGAATCACAGGAAAATTTTAATTTCTGCCTATCATTTATATACTAGACAGTTCAATGTCAAAACTGCTCTAAATCACGAAGTCTGAAAGTCCCTCATAGACCTAGAATTTGCTGAATTTAAATTATGTGATACAGACAAAAAGCACAGTTTGAATGGAGTTCAAATAAGTTAAAGTTAGATGGGAGATTTATCATCATAAACAGAACAAATTGTTGAAATCTGTCTAAGTCAAATGGGGACACACCTAAATAAAATCAACTTTTCAAAGTAACTGTCAGTTTTTCAGATTAAACTTGAAATTTGACTTGCAAGAAATATTGAATCAGAAGACAGGGAAAACAATAACCTGTCAGTTTTATGATACTAATCTTGAAGAAATATATGAAGGTCATTAAGGAAGAAGATGGTTGATGGCCATGCAATAATACCCTCTCCAAGCGTTACATAAATGTCTTTGTAGTTGGTGATAAAGAACAATCTTGATCTTTGCTGACCTCTGGCTTGTTCACAGATTAGTGTTTTTTACAAGTATCACATGATGCATCAACCTGATGTGTACACTAAATGTATTCCTTAACAATGAAAGAAGTGCAGATACATGAAGACTCATGAAAGAATATTAAAATTATTAAAAATAATTAAATGAATGAGAATGAGGGAAAAGCAGGCCATCATTCTCACTCCTGTGAAGTAACAGTATCCTGATAATTTGGAAGGGCATTGAGATCAGGGAAAATTAACTTTCAGGCATAATGTAAATAAAACATTTGCCTCTGCGTCCTTCTACTACCTCTGATTTCCAGCAAAATACTTCTCCCACAGCAATAAAGAAAATAAGGTTAAGTTTTAAAAATACAGAAGCCCTGTACTGTAGCCAAATTAAACTATTCCAAAATACACTGTATTTGTAACTCATTTAAAGTCAGCAAGTTTGGCTGCTGACATTATAATTTGCTAATAATGCTTTTCAGTATTTTTAAGCCAGCCACCCAACTTGTACTCCAATGGTATTTATAACACATGCTGGGATTTTTTAGGTTTGGCTTTGTGTTTTTTTAAGTGGTGATCTACTGATAATGTTCTTCCTCCACTACCAAGCAAAAGATTAGGATTTAGCTGATGGCATGGGATGCATTCTTCTAAAGCCAGCGTAATGGAAACACTGCAGATGTTTCAAAATCCCATGGTAAGCATGTTTATCAGCATCACACTCCTTCCCTTTTCCCCTTCACCAGTTAAAGATGACCACGGACAGGTTCTGAGAGAAATGCCACCAGCTCCTGCTGAGCCAGAAAACAGCACTCTCACCCTCAGTATTTTTTAAGTGCATGAAAGAACTGGTGTGTAGGTATCAGAACTGGATTTCCAACCTCCGCTCACACACTGTGAGTTTTGAGGAGGATGTGATCCCACCACCCTGACAAATGTCCATCCAATGCTAGCACAGAAATGTTCTTGGTAGAGGAGCAGATAAAAGCTGGGTGTATTTTTAGCATCTTTCTATCAAGATTGTACTTCACTGTTTTAAATCATCAATACCTGTGAGAAAAAGGCCATTCGATCAGATCAGTGACGCAGCTGACCCTGAGTTTCAAGTTTCTGCTCTAAGACTGAAGGTGTGTAAACAAGGATAAGTCACTCAGCTGTTATATTTTCAGGTAGATCCTGACATAAAAAACACAGATACACTCAAGGAATATTTTAGTATCAAATGACACTTCATAAAAAGTCTTGAAGGTGAAGAATTATGCAAATATACTCATTACTATAATGGATAATCTTAGAATAAAGGAAAAGCAAGCCAGTCAGAAGATATGGAGGGAAGAAACAGAAAAAACCCTATTAAACTTCCTTTAACCTTTTACAGGTAAAAGGTAGTAGGATTTAGTTTTGTGTTTCAAGACAGTGGACTTAATCCTAGATCTAATATTTTTCCTCATTTGTGTTTTGGTTTTGGACACAACATGAGAACTAACAGTCTTCCTATCAGAGCCTGTAGATAGGCATCATTCTTTTTAAAGGGCAAGCACACTGCCATTAGCCCTCTAATTTGGTGTATTCCTGGTTTTGTCTGGCCCTTTCAGCACCATTTTTCAAAGTAGGACTGTGAGACACATTGACCCTTACTGATCACCGAAGTAGGGTTCACATTCACATATTTTAAATATGTACCATTATTCTGTTTTCTTGGTATGAAGTTTTATTTGAGTCTGTGAATAGATATGATAAGCAGTCAGTCTGCACTTCTCAGCAAGCACAACTCAGACCTGTACTATGGTGGTGGTGAGTGAGGGCAGAGAGGAAACCCACTGACTACAATCTAGGACAGCTGTCTAAGTCTCTCTGTCTACAACCACTGCTTTAATTTCTAGTTACTCTGGACTGTGAGCAAATGCCCAGGTTTTGGTAAATGCACTGAGGTCAAATGAGTTCCTTCGTACACATAACTTATCTTCCCTCACTTCCATGTGCTGATGAATCATTTTTTCCCAAAAATGGTCTGGAAAGAGGGAAAATAAACTATGACCCACAACACTGAAATTCCCCACTGCGGCAGAACTGTGACAAGTCCTTCAGTGACATGGATGTATTCCTCTGCTTCAGGCTCAGCACCAAGAGCATAGAGGAGAGAAAAACAAAACACTGAGTGCAAGGACAGACTTGTGGCATTGCTGCTGACCATACTGCCAATTAGACAAATCATAACACACTGGAGCATGTTCTGAAAACCCTAAATGACATAGCAACTGTACAAGTATATATTTTCGCAATAGTGGTTCCCATGAAACGTATATTTTTGGTGGAAATCTAATTCAGAGTTCTGTTACTATCAAGGACAGCTGAGTTTGTAGCACTTGCAGTGCTAACAGACTATTTTTAGATTAATAGGTTTTCATCACTCTACTATGGATTTATGATTTACAACTTCACAATCTACGACACTTCTCAGAACATTTCTGACCAGACGGAGCCTGTTTTCAGATTTGCTACGTACACGTGTACCATTTCACTTTGAAGAACAGAATAGCAAATGTACTACTGTCTTTAATTAAATACTGCTTATAATTTTTTCCACCTAAAAATATATATTAGTAATGCAGGTATTCATCTGGTTATGTAAATGTTTCAGCAATTTTTATGGAATATGAAAAGACAGAGCAATTTCAGCATTGTCTGGGTCTCAGAATTTTAAACAAAGGATTCTCCTTAGATTGACTCAACATTTTTCCAACTTAATAGTTTCAATTGAAATAATTTTATGCAAAACAATTTTGAGTGGAATAAAGATACTTAAAGTTATTTGATTTTTCATACTTTTATTAGATGTGAAATATTTAAGGCAGAATATTTAGTTGTATAATTGAGGCAGAATATTTAGTCGTATAATAACGGCAAACTATGATAATCAATTAATTTTGCTATACATGCTCCACCCATACAGAGAATGAAAATTTTAATTCCCACATTGCAAAACTCCTGAATCTCACAGATATATTTTCTAACTTCTTACAGACGATCACATTCTTGGCTATAAATGTCATAAAAAGAAATACTTACTACTGTGCACAGTCAATCAGTTGATATTCATTTGACCTCTCGAAGCATGCCTTTACACCTTCATCATCCCAGAGCTTTTTTGCATGTTCAAAGAACTCCTGAAAATTGGAAATGCAATAAATCAGAGAACATTTCTCAATTTTTTCAATTCCCAATCTGTGCTGTTCCTTCCCCCAACCTTCATGCTTTATGCTTTGCAAAATGATGGATTATACACTTACAGAAGAAAAGCTATAAGCATTTCTTAGCAAAATTGCAGTAAAGTATACAAAACATATGGCTGCTGAGAGTTTCCAGCACATGATATATAATGAGGACTGTCTTCAAAATTCATGCCAGTCCATATATCAGATTTACTGTAAGTACAAAAGTTAGCTAGAAGCATGTTCACTTCATTTTTAACTGAATTTATGCTTCTGTCATGGAAAAGGCATAAAAGTGACGCAAAAAGCTGCTCAGCTTATAAACATTAGCTTTCCAGAGAAAGAACCAGCCTGTAACTTCAATAAGATTGTGCAATTTTTCCTGAAAAACACAACTTTCCACTACTTGTTATTTTCTCACGCAACGTAGTAACTTGGTTGCAAGACTTTCAGAGTCTTTGCTCAACAATGCATCGGCTAAATGGCTGCCTGGCACAATATTCTTTTCCAAGCAGCTATCCCAGGCCACCCAATCCAGAAATATCTGCCAGCAAGCTTAATTCAGAATTATCTGAAAGAGGAACCAAAGCTGTCCTTGGTGCCTGTGAAGCCACAGCCACACACATGCAGAGAGGAAGGTCCAACCCTGCCTGGTGGCTCCTTCTTTTCTCCAGCCCCCACTCCAGAGACTCAAGGATCCAGCTTGTTTTAAAGCTGGGAGTCCATCTCATGTTATATCATTACTGGTAAGTGACACTGTAACAGAGTGTTTCCAGCTACATCATCCTAAATTCAAATGAAGGATGTTTAGATGAATTAGTATTTCCTTTATTACATGGCTTTTTCCTCCCTTGAACAAAATTGTTAAAGCAATATGTCAACTCAAAAACAGAAGTTGTTTTCTTAACACCTCAACACTGCTAATAAATCACTGGAATCTTTTGGTTAGTCACAAATTTGTGAAAACCTAACAAATTGCTTTTCCACAGTTCAATTTGGCTCTGTGTAAAATGGGTGTAATAACACTATTCACTTCATGATCCTGTCAAAACTTTGCATAAACATCTGAATTCTGAAACTTTTCTGAAATTGCTTGCCAGTCTGTCCCCACATCTCTTCAGGATTTAAAACCTTTTGCCTTTTATTTTTTCCCAACTAAACCATACACAATGTAGAGAAAAAATTCCATTCTTTAAGTAGTTTTGAAAATGTTAGAGAAAAGAAGATATTAAAGCAGGCACAAGAAACCTTTGCAGAAAGTCTTGGATGAACAGAGGAAGCAACACTATATATTGGCAGATGCTTATACTGCCCTTGAAATTTATTACTTCACTTGGTGAGGACATGTTTATTTAGTCTTTGTTATTTTAATTACTTATGTAATGATTGTTTTAAACACTGCAGATCCACCTTTTGAAGTGATGCTGCAGCTATTATAAACTCTGTTCCTATAGCACAAAAAAAGCAAAAACAAGCTCGAGAAAGGACAAGATATCAAACTTAA
The DNA here is from genome assembly GCA_013401135.1 of Cettia cetti. NCBI lineage: Eukaryota > Metazoa > Chordata > Aves > Passeriformes > Sylviidae > Cettia > Cettia cetti. The sequence continues at coordinate 64,210 of VZUI01003877.1, forward strand.
GTAGAAGGAAAAAGAGGACACACATAACAGAGAGCAGGACTGCAAGAAAAAGAAAAAACTGCGAAAGTCAAAATGATAAATACCAGAAACCATGGAACATTGCTCAAATATAAAGCTTATGCTTGATTGGTACTTGGGGCATCAGCTGAATGTCTCTCACTTGCTGGCATCTTTAGCCAAAGAAAAGCACTGCCTTCTCAGTGGACTGAGTGAGTGAACTGTGCCAAGTGTCAGGTCCTGAGGCAGAAGGAGCCAGCTCTCCATCCCCTCAGATGGGAGCAGGGTCCAACTCAGCCCTTCCTCCACAGGCACTCGCCACTGCAGGTGCAGGGTCTGAGCACAATGTGGCTGCCTTCCCCTCCTCCCCATCCAGGGGTAGGAATTCCCACCCACCCTGAAAGCCATCTTTAAGGGGAACAAACATGTAAAAACCAGTCCCATTCAGTCCCACAGAGCCTACAGGAAGGAGAGGAGATGAGGAGGAGGTCAATGTAAAGGTGTCCTTTTCTGGAGGGTGGGATGGATTGAGACACCCGTTGACAATATAAATAACAAAGTAAATAAGCAAACAAATAAATAAAGTTGCACAGCTACAGTAGTTCTTCACTTCTGCTTTTACATCCTCTGTATGAGCTTTATTTACTCTTAAAATTCTCTTCTGAAAAAGGCAATCATTTCAGCTCAGCTTCTTGAGACCCTACCAATATGTTGTAAATACAGGGTTTCCATATCATATGCTTCTAATATTTCCACCTGACCATTATGTCTCAAAGCAATCTATTTAAAGTGACTTACAGTCTTCTAGTCCTAAGCAAATCATATAAAACAGAGCAAATATACTTCCCTCATTAAAATGTACCGATCTACTGCAGAGGAGTACACTTGATTGCAAATTGCCTCCCACACAGCTAGCTACTCGATCCTTCCTTCCCAGGTGCCTAAAGCCTTCCAGAAAAATCCTGCTTCATTTCAAGGTGCCAAGTGCCATGATCCAACTTTTCACACTTGTTTTTAACCCATTTTTTGTCTGCTGTAAGTTCCTCAGTATTTTTTCTGCTCCTTTGCATAAGGCCTCCAACTGCAAGCACAGAGGAGGATTCTGCAAATGGCAAACATATCGTGATGCCAGCCTCTCTTCATCACAGGACAACATCCAGACAGTGGTTACCACGACAGCTTCAACCCCTGCAATCAATACTCTTTTGCCTGACCAGCCTTCCAACAATCACTCCCCTCCTCTCCATCCTTACAACTCATTCCTACGAATCCCAATGCTTGTCACTTGTTCCTCCTTCCTCCTGCCATGGCCACATTGTGGCCACCTCAATGGCAAGCTGGCCCTGATGTGGGCTTTGGGCTCTGCCTGCCCTGTAGCACCTGCTCTGAGGCTGCAGTGTCCTTGGAGTAGCAGCACAGGTGGCAATTCCTGTCATGGGGAAGAGCCAGGATAATTCATAGAACAGAAAATCCAGCTTTGCTCCAGCTGGTATGGAAAGATGGAGTAAAACATTTGAAAATGATACCTTAGGTCAGGAAAACACAAGAAGGTTTTTAAGAGTAAGCTGTGACCACAGTAGCTTACGTTCTGAGTTAGCCAAACTAAGACTTTCTTAAAGGTGTGACTTCTGGAAAATGGCTTTTCAGTTCTCAGAAGTCATGAGCCAGGTCCTTTAAGAAACCTTGACTGGGACAGAAGAAAACAAGGACATGGTAAATCGCCCTGGTAATCTGATGCACCGTGTTTACAAGCACATGCAATGGACTTCTATCAGATCAAAGTCACCAAAATCTACTAAAAATATTAAGTGTACTGAAGAGAATCAGGAAATAATGTACTGTGCCTGAAAGCAGAAAACCACCTACATCATGACCAAACTGAACAGTTGCTTCAGCCAAATTCTTCCTTAGGGAGGGAGGCATACAAATAGTTGCACCTATTAATATACATATAAAATAAAACAATATATTTTAATGTAATATTTTAATTGGAGCATTAAAGAAGTAAATGATAATAGTTTAGATCTCATGAATTATAGGTATCATGAACTGCAGGTACTTCTTACATTGCACACATTAATTTACACCATTTATCTAAGAATTTATAGCAACCACTAGGCCATACAAAACCTTGATGTAATATTTGGATGTCATCAAAATGAAGATATGATAAATAACATTTCAAATATTTATTAATATAAAACTATTTGGAAATTTTCCACTCTTCCTGAGGCAATCCAAAACCTCAGCCCTGCCTTCCTAAACCTCCTTCTCACAAGCAGATACATTTTGCTATAAATAATCACATATCATCCAAAAATCATGACGAGCCAAAAGCAGGTTATGGCTACTTTTTTGTTTTCAAAAGAAAATAAGCTCAGATCTACATAAATGTAAATTACCCTGAGCTGATATCACTGATCTAAACAATAGGCTATTTTTACTGTGTTTTAAAAGGTCTTGTAAAAGTCTTTTTACTCACCTAATTAAGGGAAAAAAATTTCTGATTCAATGTATTTTCTGATTCAATGTATTCCCATACATAGCATTCCAAGAAAACAATACAGGTAACAAATACAAGTACAGCTAAGACTCAGGGCACTGTTTTTCAACTTTGTCTTACTAGAAGTTACAGCCTGGTCTAGAAATTAAATTTCCCTTATTTTGGAAATAAACTCATTTATTAGTAGGTTACCTTAGAAACCTCCTCCCCCTTGTAAGTCCTACAAAAATTTTTCAAGTAGCTAAGAAATTGACTTATTTCACTTTTTAGATGCCTAAATTTGGAATAAATATTAGTGATGATTAAACAATTGCCTATCACCATGAGCAGATCTTTATGTATTTTGGAAAAAATAACTTTTTATCTAACTGCTTCACAAACCACAAAAGTTCATGTTAGGTCACAAATACAATTTTTATTCTACTAAGATTCTTTCTGCCTTCCTTCTGGATGGAGCATACAATTAATAGCTATCCTGATGTCACCTTTCAGTCTCCCAGAAGGTGGAATATATAGAAGGCTCTATCCACAGCCATATTTTCTACTTCTGTTAATATATTGTAAACATGGAAACAACTGCTTAGATCAATGTGAAGTCAATCTCCCTCAAGCCAAAATTTATGCTCTTATTTTCCTAAGCTTCAGGACTGTCAGGACTGTAAGACAATTTCTCATTTAAAACACAGATTAAACCTGTCTGATTACCTGACAACCACTTAAAGAAGTGGCAAACGTTACACATTTTCATAGTTCTGCCATTGTGGGTGTGAAATGAAGTCATCACTTCTATTCTGAATTTCAGTTACTACTTCTTCTCTCAAGTACTTAACCAAACAAGAAGTAAATCACAAAATGCATTAAAATTTGCCACCTAACACCCCCCCAACTTCCAATGACAACTGCAGTGCAAGATGATCCAGAGAATTATTTCACACAGGAAGGGAGGTATGTGCTTCCTTACTGAGCTGGGTACTTGTACTTTCCAATGCACAGTGCAGGGATTATGTGTATATATATATACATACAGGAGGTCCCAGTCTCCCATCCATGGAACTCCGGAATATTTTGTGGAAAAAAAGACTGACAGCTGATGGGGAACATTGTAATACCATAAGGACGACACCCAGTGGAGTAAAATGAAGGGTGTATAGGCAAACTACCTGCAGGGTTTTCTAAATGTGGCATGTTTGACTCTGCAATTCAAACAATATTCTTTGAAGCACCCTTTTCTGTACCAAATGTGAGGTCAAAACTGAACTGGGTCCATCAGCCCGCAGCCCATGTCACAGAGCATGACAGCAAGAGCAAACAGCAGGATGCCATGCTGTTACAGCAGAGGACAGACAGCAGCATGGTCTGGGAGAGGTGACTGGGAGGAAGAACTCTAACCCAGCACTTTCATCTCCTCCCACAGAGCTGGGAGGAAGCCTTTTTCCATGTGGTGCCCAGGGGATGATGAGAGTGACTGCATCCCTGGTGATGGGAAGCTCAGCTGAGCCTCCCCCTCAGGTTCCAGAAAACTCCACAGCTCCTGGGGCTGTCCGCTGCCGCCCTGGCGACTGATCAGTCTATCAATATTTTATTGGGTGTTGCAGCATAAGCCTTGTAAAGTAACAGAAGAATGGCAATTTTAAAAAGTTTGTATTTGAGCCAAGGAAACACCTGGAATTTAACATTATGAAGCAAAACCTACTTTTGTGGATCCCAGACTCTGTTGCAAGCCTCTACAGTCCCTACTCATTGTAGACAGTCTCCATTTTGAAAGCCTGACTTTAAACTTGAATCCTAACACAGCATTTAACTGAAGTGGTTGTAAACTGACGTTTCAAGAAACCTGCAAGAGACAGTAAGTGACAATCTGCACCAGTGACTCCAATTATTACTGATTTCCTCGTATCATGTGCAGCAACTAATTTTCTATTAAAATTGCTCTTCATCCCCAAACACCTACTGAGTGCAAATGCAAGCTGTGTCAACAAAAAAAAAATTAAATGGATTTAATGATTGGGTGAAGTACAAGGTAAGACACCCAAGAGAGAAGGAAACCTGCTCAGTTACCTCTTCCACAAACAAGTACAGCCTCTTGATAATCAGCTTCTTGTTTACGAGTTAAAAGTGTCCCTCATGGCTCAGTCAGCTCTCCTTAATTCTTTATGAAATGTTCTGCCTAACAAGGGAGCTGTTTTGCTCTAGGTATACAAAATGCAGCTGCTCAAACTCCTAATGCCAGCAATGAAGACAGGCAAACAGTTACAATTTAAAAACAAAAGCAGAATACATGACTTGAATTTCTCCAACAGCAGTGTTGTCAAAACCTTCATTAGCACCAAAGCAATAGCACAAGAAACACTGCAACCATGTAGGGAGGGGTGGCCAACTGGCACACAAGGACCATGCCCAACAGTAGGGTTCAGATGCTCTAAAGAACCAGCACTTACAGTAGATTGATTATACAGAAACCTTTAGAAAAAGTACAACCTCCACCCCCTGCAAAGTATTTTCTGTTGTAATTTGTGGGTGTGCAATAATCAATGCAATTACTTTGCTAGTTAGTGACTCATTCTGATAGGCACAGCAGCAGTTTGGCCTCTAACCCTCCTCCAAAACCTAACTTCAGATCTGTCAAAGAGAATTACAAGATAATACATCCAGATCTACCTCCTATTCATTTTCACTGGACTTATTTTGCCTTTTTTTAGGGCCAGATGCAACAGTCTTCAAGCATGATCAGTCTACACAAAGCATAACCTCAGTTCATTAGAGCTGAACACAAGAGAATGGCAAATGCCACCTTCACAGAACACAATCTGTGTTGGGGCATCTCATCTTCCAAGAAAACGAAACTAGTGTATTAATTCCTAGGAGAATCTTATTTGACTTGCAATATAAGGAAAGAAGCTGAAGCAACAAACAGCATTTATAAATGTATAAAGGCACACAGCCACCACATGCCACTGGGTAACACCATTAGACAAAATGCATCAATTGTGGAGCTTACTGACAGTGTTCAAAAACCACATGTGCAACCAGCACAGATATATTCTACATCCCTTTCTTGAAGTATTTGTGTGACTTCACTTTTAAGCTCTTACTCTACACTAAATTTCCAAGAAGTGTGTGCAGTGAGGGATCAGCATGATTGCCCTAGCAGTTCTATTTCTGCCTGGTGGAAACATGTTCCATCTGCCATCTTATTTTACAGAAATCAACAAGTTCAACTTTCACAGATCACAAAACTCATCTGCAACGTCTGAGAAATATATTAATACATGCTTCAAACTTGTATCTGTCAAACACTACAAAAAGGTCCAAAAAGTCTTTAGATCATACTAGCAAAAATAATAACACAATTGTGTGCTTTCGTAATATTTTGAGGCCAGCACTATGGTTTGGATATATTGGCTTTGCAAATAAGAATACATTATAAGTCAAAGAACAGTTCCATGTTTTTCCTTCCCTACCCGTTAAATAGTGGAGTTTTTTCTGAGCTAGACAACAAAGCTTTTCCATACTAAAACAACATTCAGTCTTCTAGTCTCCATTTTAACTGTATACTTCAAGTTTCAGTCTGTTCAAATCCTTGAACGTTGCTGCCTACCTGCTATTTTAAGGGGCCACCGAGCTCTCAACTAAGAAAAGGAGAGATAATTTAAGCAAATTACTTAGCGTATATAGTGACTAAAAAAATGTGCTGCGGACGGAAAGCTCACGCATATTCTTTTCCTTGAAATTATGCCTGTTTTGGGGAAGTCAGGACCTCTCCCTGAATACACAAAAGCTCTTAATTTGAAAAAAAAACCCCCGACTACCCAAAATATTTGTGAAAGCAATTAAAGGTGCATTACACAATCCTACAACATTGCTGCCCTTTGTATTTCTGAAGCACTTGTGAAAAGAAAAATGTAGGTACTGTTATAATTCCCTTAAGGAGAATTTTTTTGTGGACAACAGATGATGACAAAGCATGAAATTAATCTGTAAGTGCTGAACAAGATGCAAAAAGAACGAAAAATATGTAATGACTTGACAAAAAATTTGGAGCAGGTGATTTATTCCTGTTATCAAAATGCTGCTTACACAGTTGTCTTTGTAGAGCACTGAGCCTTGAAACTAGAAAAATTACTAAAACCCACATAATCTGTATACCATCTGTATTGGGAGATGTTTGCTTGCTATTTATTTATTGAAAGCAATAATGGCGCCATGAAAATGTACAGATTCTATATGCCAAAATTAGTTTCTTAAACTGACTAGGTAAGACTAAACAGAATAGAGTCCGTGTGGAATAAACAACGGCAAATCAGCCCACAGCACTTCTGTTACTGCTTCTGGTTCTGCAATCATTTAACTCCTGCGCCTTTGCAATGAACACCATATTCAATTTTAAGTCAATATAACATCCAGTCAGTGAGTATGTACAAATCACTCTGCAATCCTTGATGAAGGGACTGTTAAGGAATTGAGAAGTGCTGCTGTTAGACATTTATTATACAGTGGTAAGCTTGAGGCATTTCATGGCAGGAAATATTATCAGGATTTTTATTTTCAAAACACTGGCCAATGACAATAACTTACATGCTGTAACATGGCAGAATTGGATCTGAATCCTCGCTGACTATAAACCTCAAGTAGCATTGAATTAGATCACAGTCTGTATCAGCTGCATAGTAGAGCAATTTTCTATTCCATGCCACAATGTATTCAGGCACAAAACAATACAAAAAATGGACATCCTCCAGTGGATTGTTATTTCCCTGAGTAGTGAAAATCATGAAGTTAATTCTCACCCGCTGTGTTGAAGAGAAAATCTAAATGTGCACTTTGTCACCTTTTGACACTGAGAACATGACCCCCTATTCAAGTTCCTCCTGGATGCTTTCAGCCCTTCTTATAAGCCTGCCTCTGTTGTCATTACTCAGAGGGTTTGGACTCCCCCAAAGAAGTCAAACCAGTGGAGCACAACACTGAGGAGAGGCAGCTCTTCCCTGTCCGCAGGCAGTTCTCCTCCCCTGCCCATAGGGAACCCCTGCTGCGTCTGTAAATACAGTTTCAGAGTGAAGACAAGCGTCCAGCGAGCTGTACAAACACACAACTGCAGCCTGCAATTCTTCCAGCACGAAAAGTTTCTACTACTCCCAGATTCAACTGTTTTCCTTAAACCAGTTTTGAAGGTCATACATCAAGGAACTATTTCACGCTCTAATATGCACTTTATTATTTGTAAGTGATTTCCTACCAGACAAGTGGTTTGCAAGGATAGAGAACTCTCATTTCCTTTCATAGATTTGATTCGGAAATAAACGCTGGCAACATCATGTGACAAATGGGCAGCATCCACAACTTCAGCAACTCTCAAAATTGTATCAGAAAGTAATGGAAAGGCCAGCCTGCTGCTGCCAGATCTATTTAGCCTTCTACTCCTCTGCTCAAGTTTTATCTAAATTCTTCAGCATTATCTCTCTTCTTTTGACACTTCTTCCTGTCCTTATCCATGTGCAAAAACCTAGCTTCAGGACACTAACTTACTCATTCTTAAATATTTATTATAGTAGGAAAAGGTAATACAAGTCTTTATTATATCTCTGTGGCTAAACTAAATTGAGTTTCAGGAAACTTTTTCTTCTAATTAACAACCACAGGTATCTGATTAAGGATTTCCTATGAAAAGTGAAAACTTTTTTGTCTTTTCTATCTCATAGCTGTTGCCGTTTAGAACTGTTCTGGGAAATAATTCGATACAACTGCATGAACGAGTAATTTTAATTACCTGTAAGTAAAGGAATTTTAAAGGAATCCCACAGTTTGAAGATGTGCTTACAATGTTTATGGATGCAGAATTACTCTATCTTATTATTCAGTAAGATTAAAGTATCTTAATAAAGCTGAGAACTAATACAAGTAAATACAAGTAAATCTTGGCTGCAATTTATACAACTTCCAGCATTCTTCTAATGCCAGTTCCCACAAATCTAGTGCTGATGAGCTCTAGAAATCAACCTTTACAGACTAATTTAGAAGAATTTTAGCTAGCAACTTCAGAAAAGTAAAAATTTAAATTCCCACTATTTCGTTCTCAATTCCCATACTGAAGAGTACATAATTTTCCAGAACTGTGATAGCATTGTCCTATTATGTATAACATGGAAAGAATGTATATACAGTAACAAATGAAATTGATGAGGCATCAGTAGCTAAGTATTTTTTGTTAGCCCATAAATATTTTTACCACTCAGAAACTCCTTAGAAGTCAACAGAAATCTATAAGAATAGGAATAAAAATCTGTGTCTTGACAAATATAGATGACTAGAGACAATGGACAACTTGTGGATGGGAAATTCTGTTGGAATTTCAGAGCTGAAAGTCACTAAGGGGGCCCAACTGTTTGGCATGTAGATGTTTCAGGGTATCTGAAAAAAACACTTCATAGAGCCAAAGATAGCTTCTTCCCTTTCTTCCCAGTCTTTTATTTACTATTTGCTGCAGGATTATTTCTCACTTCAAATGTAATCTAACATGAAAGTTGCTGATCAATATTGTAAACAGATGATTAGTGTTCTGTGACTGCCAAGGAACTGTTAATGAATCTCAACAAACGATGCTGAACCAGGGATGTGAGGTAAAATAATTGAATTGAGGGAGATAATAAAACTAGGTAATTCCTTCAGTTTAAAAGGCAAATATTGCCAGAACTCCTTAAACAGAAAGAAATCATTGTCTTGTCCCAGAAATGGTAGAAAATCCATTACTTTAGATTAATTAAAATCAAACTGCCACCAACTGCAGCACTGCCTACCTGATGTAAAACATAGAACTTGTGAGTTTGAGGTCATTGATACTGGACTCTTCCAACCTGCAACAACTGAGGTGAGACTCCAAGGACCCTCCCTGCACCTTCTCTCCCTTCTCTTTCCTCCAGGTACTCTTTGGCTATAGAGCCTGCCAGAGCCACCACAGCAACCTCCCTGCAGGACCAGTGGTTGCACACGAAGAAGAAGGACCTGCTGGATACTGCAACTGGTGAACAAATTTAATTCAGCTGGATCTGGAGAGAAAACCTGACAGATATGTGCCCCCTGTGAGCAAGGCCTTGAAACAATGTGGAGACAAGTCAGACAAGGACTTCTGTTGCCTTCTGATACAAAACCCAACCAACCAACCTCAGAATGAAACAGAGAAATAAATAATGTCTTCTAGCAGCAATCACTCTGTATTTCTAGGGGAACTCCATTCCACAGACATTCAGTCTTTTCAGACCTCTTGCTTCCTGTGAATGACTGAAAGAGATGTCTGGGCAACAAAAACATACAGGTTATTCTCAACTCTCTAAATATCTCTTTGAAGATACTAGACAAGCTCCTCTTCCTCTCTACCTGCCCACTAATCCATTGCTTATTAATCCATAGCTTTTTCAATTTTCCAACTTGAAATACACTAGCGAGGGAAAAAGCCTTCTTGATTAATTTGATCAAAGACCTTTTTGCTAGTTAAACTAGAAAATGTATGTAAACACCAGAAGTGAAATTCTTCATCAGTTGTAGCAAGTCCAAACCTCAACACTGCAAAATAATCCAATATCTACATTAAAAGCAAACAATAAATATTTAAATACACAATGGAAAAACTGTTTATTTCCAGGAAAAAAAGGTATTGACTTGGAGAACTCAAGACTCTATACAGTACTTCAACTTGTCACACTTGGTGTATGACACATTTGGTTAAACATAAATGCCTTCTTCATCTGGAGCTGTTTCTTTTTTCAAGCTGTGGCTTTCTTATCTATCTTTTAAAGACTGAGGTTTATTTTTAATGCAATATAGTTTAATTAAACAAACATTTGATATACATTTTTAAGCCATTTATACAGATAAGTTCATGACAGATTTGGTGTATGAGAAAATTTGTATAAGAACGTTGCTTTACAGGATTTGCCTTCTACAGGACCATGCTTTGAAATCGTATTTATGCTACAATAAAAAGGCAACTAAAAATACAGTCTTTGGCCCATTATACTTTTGTTAGTTTGATAATCTTTCACAAATTTTTATTTACATGAAACTATAACAAAATGCGGATAAAGAGCAGAGTGATCGTCCCAAGAGAATAGTGATCCACAACCCAAAGTTTTTTGACTTTCCTATTGAAAACTAAAGGACACTCACATCTCCTATATAAGGTATGGTTTTTTGTTGCTCAGAATCAAAAAATAGAAGTTATTTCTCTAACACATTCATTGACTTTTAGAAACCATATTGAAACATGAAAATAAGCAAGTATTTTAATTAACTGGCTCTTCAATGCACTGTATTTGTACAGTTTCTAGTTCTTAATGTTTCCCCACACAGCTGAGTATTTAGCACTGTCCTTGGGCACCGGATGCTTCCCACACAGAATGACTGCACTGAGCACACGTAGGCTGCAGCAAATCTCAGCAAGGTTAGAGAACATTCTGCATTGCACCCAGGCACTCGGTGCAATGGGACCCTGAAGTTAATTTGAATCTCTGAAGTACATAAACTCCTGTGCAAGGCTCCAGTGGCCATCAGCATTTTCAGATATCCCAGATGGGGGCAAAGCTTTAACCTGTCGTTCCCTCCTGATGAGCAGGCTGGCAGGAGTGTACTCTCAACACAGCCTGAGCAGGCTGCTATTCCCTTGAACAAGTATTAAAAATGTAGAGAAAATGTTGGTTTCCTAAAACAGCATTTTAGTACAACAGCAGCTGCACTTCCGTTGCTGGTGACTGTTGTGGACAACTATGAATACCTTTTTTCTACCATTTCAGTAGAAACAAGATGACAAACACACTGCCCCAGTTGATTAACAATAGCTACAGGATCCATAGAGCTACACCACACATGAAGATGAAACATAGGTCTGCAAACAAAGCTTAAAATAGCACAAATAAACAAAGTTCAATTGTCAGTAACTGATCCATTATGATCTTGTTTATGATACACTTTTAAATTACAAGTCAATGCTAACAGCCCCTTGATGCACAATTATTACGTGCTTCATTACTACATATACTCCTAATGGTACTAGCTGGTAAACAGCAAGATATTTATTATCAAGAGAATACTGAAAAGTGGTTTTCCCTTTAGAAGCAAGCAACAAGATAAACATATCTCCTTCTACTGAAGTAAACTGGCTAGCAGGATTCTAGAGACATTTTGGGGTTTTGGTAAAGCAACAGGCAGCCCGAATATGTACTATTATATTTGCCATGTTTCAATTATATAAAGACTCATTCTAAAATAGATGTCAAAGATTAGACAGCTAGCTGAACTGACTTAATATATTACAACAAATATCTTAAGTGGTTCCTGTTACTCCAGGTAAGTTGACTGAACTAAATATTTCCAAAAGGAAAATTGCATTAAATTCCAAAAAAATATGGTAGAAAACAATTTGCAACAGAAGAGGAAAACAAAGGTATGATGGAATATAATGAAATAAAATAAGCATCTTTGTTAGGTAACAGCCACAAGGGAGTTGATAAATATTAAAAAAAAACCCAGGAATTTTTATAGCAAAGTTGTAAACAGTTCTGGGTTTGGATTTTTTTTTTTTTGTGTGCTTTTTGTTTGTTCGGGTTTTCTTTTTTTTTTTTTTTTTTTTGCTTAGAGACAGATATGAGTTGTATATCATAAAGTTTTGTTAAATTAATTATGCCTGATCAGTGTGTGAGAAAATCAAATCTGTGAATAGCAGCAAAAACCTATTTATTTGTGAAGGCAAATATTTCACAGGAGTGAGCCTCTGATAGTTTAATTGCATCATTCAAAAAGAAATCATGATTACAATGGTGAAAAAAATCCTTAGCTCAGAATACCTATTCCACCTTGATAAATCAATGCAGATACATTGCATTCATATGCTGTATGAATTTAAGAGATGCAAATTAATTTGCATTACGTTTTCAGATATTATGTGACTAGAACAAAATGGTTGTTCTAGTCACATAATATCTGTTGAAATTGTGACATTTATAAAGCTCAATCATCAGTTCTACATCTTGCAATTTAAATTTTATAGTTATACATTGTTTTTATATATCAACATATTAAAATATGTTGATATATCAACATATTAAAAATGATCTTTCTTAAATTTCAATTCTCAAAATATATCTCCTTGCAAACATAATCCACAGGTACCAGTTTTTAAATGTTATTGAACTGTGTATCTGATTGCTAGTTTAAATCAAGAAATTCTAATGGCAACTTATAGAACAATTAAAACATTCTTCTCAATATATAAGATTATTCTCCATTAGTGCAGTATACATGTGGTACACTGGAAAATGCAGAGCCAATCCTCTGACTTGGAAATTTTCTGTTTGCAGATTTACAGCCACATCAGCAACTTCCTACTGTATTTTACTGCTATAGATACCGTATTCACATGTAGCAACTAACACTTACCTGCTCATAATGAAGATTTCCAGGAACAAAGTTGGAAAACTTCAGATTACCTAACATACCTCCCAGAAAACAGCTGCTGAGTGGCCATATCATTAGATTACAAGTCATAAACCAGATGTAAGATTGTGTGTCATAAACCATAGATATAGACACATCCATCTTTGAGTTCTTTAGTTAAAACATTAAGTCAAGAGATAAAGTGTTGAAATCTGAAAGTATTTCCCTCATCATTCATATTTTACTACTCATCTCAGACCTTAAGAAAAATCAGAAATAAAACCTATTGTAAAATAAAGTTAGCATGATTAGCACATCTATTTGCATATTCAGCATTCAAACTGCTCTTCCACATCCAGAGCATTTAGTATCAGCATTAACAACTTAAAAAGTCTTCAAAGAAAGGCATGCACTTTATTTGTGGATGCCATTTTCCCTAATGGTTTGTAAAACAAACCAGCTGCCTCTGGTCTAACTCAGGGCTCCCATGCTGTCCTGCCAAAAACCACTGGGATGCCCAAGCCAGAGGATGACAGAGGCCAGTCCTGGCTTTCCCTGGCGGCCATCACCCACCCCCCACATGGAGCAGCTCCCTGAAAATTGTCATTCTCTCCCTCTTTCCAAGGGCCACTGCCCAGAAAAGGCAGCACCCTGAACACTCTCCCTGCCTCTGTCTTGGGGTGGGAGCTCAGCTGGGCCAGTGTGAGAAGTAGGAGAGAGATGGAGACACCACTGGGATGGAGCACAGCTTTCCCTGGGCACTGACAGCTGCACATGCACAGACTATGCTTTACTTGACTTGGAGTTAAAACTTTTAACAGAGATAAATCAAATACATCAATAAATAAATGGACAAGTGATCCCATTGTCTTCTGCTTTACAAAGCCAGTCAGAATTCTTATGATGTATGAAAATAATATCTATTTTTACTAAGTTATTTAAGTTCTACACTAATATACCATGGAAAACAAGTGTTTTCCATATTTCTTTTTAAGTATAAACAGTAAAAAACCCCCATGTGCTCCTCCAAAATTACACAAGCACAGGTCATAAAGTAATTCAGCTGCAGTTGAAGCATGTCATAGCTCTATACTTAATCACTACACTCACTTTTCAGATGGTTACATTTACCTGGAATTGTATATCTTGCTCATGCCACTTGGAGTGCCAGGGCAAGCATGTAAGAGAGTCCAAATAAAGAAATACAGCATGCTTTTGCTTTTTCTTCAAGAGTTTCATTTTCTCTTTGAGACTTTTGTTTAAAAATTATTTTAAAAAAACCCCAATCAGTCTTACCCAGATCACTGTAGAACTATAAGAAGAGGGAAAAGCAGTGTATTGCTATCCATTTTATTAGCTATTTTATGTTAGCTGAAAACTTAAATATTCTATCAAGGCAATCAGTTCCAGTGTTCCATCTTATACCTTTTCTTTTTCTGAAGAGTCTGGACCATGCAATCTATGAATCTGCCATATTACTGTTATGGTTTTTTAAGAAATTGAGGATTTTTGTAACACTCCTATTTCAGTATTTAACATAAATAATACTGTAATAAGCCAATCATGCTGGCAAAAGTACAGCACACTATTAGAAATACCTGTTCTTGGAGGTGATTTGGATTGAGCAACTGGGTAATGCTTTGGATGGAAATTATTCAAGTCCCTGTTGGCACATTCAACATGAGTAGTCAAGTATATGGCTAGATGTTGTGTTATTTTTTTGCAATTCAATGATACTGTAAATATGAACTGAGGCTATTTCTCCCATACAAACATAAAGAAGCAATTATAGCCATATCAGTGATGAAAAAAAAATATGAGGTACACTGTGATTTTTGGTTTGCCTGCAAATTTCCATGCAATAATACTAACAAACTACCTAAGAAATGGATTTTGGAGGTGATCTGGAAAACAAGTTCTGTTTATGAAACTTTTTTTTGTATTAAACTTTATATATTTGAACCAGATTCCCCAAACCACTGAAACTATGGACAACAGACTAATGAAAGGGAATCACAATACTTAAGATTGTGGTATTCTAGGACAAAAAATAAGTAGCTATTGCAAAAGATAAATCAGCTTTTCTAACCCAACCATCCCAGGGAGCAGATGATTGCTTAACTGGGGCTTTTGGATAGAAAAGGGGTAAAAGAGAAGTTTCTCACTGGCTTCTTAAGGACAAGGGTAGGTAGCATATGAGACAAAGAGAAACAGCAAACAAGGAAGGCACTGGACAGGAATGATTCTTTCCTTTCTGGAGGATAAGCCACCAACAAGGACAGCAGGAGGAGAAGCAACAACCTTAGAAGCATCTGCCTTCGGCTGAGCAAATCCTCCAGAACAAGTAAGAACACGTGATGGGAATGTGCTCACTACAATGACTGTTTTGGTCCAGCTCCATTTTTTCCCTATGCTAAAAGTACAGGCTGTGGGGAAAAATCTTCTTAGATCTACATATGCACCCTCTTTGAGAAACTGCCTGAAGAACATGGCTGTGCCTCAATTAATATCAGATGAAATATTCCCTTTAGAGAAAGAGACTTTTTTGAAACATTGCTCCAAAATGACCTTAGGTTCCACACTCATGCAGCATTGAAGTTTTGAATCAGCGGCATATTTCAACCTCCAGAACATTTAATTTCTCTCCTATTTGTAAAGCTCCTATGATATGGTTGAGATCTAGCCTATGACGAGATCCTTTGTACCAGAAAAGAGACTCTGACCTCCAGGTCACACTGTAGGGGGTAAAAAAAATAGCCCTGAACATCTCTTCAGGTGGGGAGCTCCCCCTCCTTATGCTAGCTCTCAAGCAAGATACATGTTTTCAACATGATTTTGATTTTCCTTGATGCACTGTTAAAAACCAGCTTACTCTAATATGAGGAGTAGATGGGAGGTTATTTTTTATTCCAAATGGGTTATCTATTCCACCACACATCTGGAAGGAGAAGGAGAAGGAGAAGGAGAAGGAGAAGGAGAAGGAGAAGGAGAAGGAGAAGGAGAAGGAGAAGGAGAA
>VZUI01003879.1:0-17212 GCA_013401135.1 Cettia cetti
CCCACCTAAACTTGTCATTTTTCAGTTTGAAGCCATTCCCTGGGTGCTGTCCCTGCAGCCCTTGGGAATTGTCTCTCTCCAGGTTTCCTGCAGCTCCTTCAGGCCCTGCAAGGCCACCCTGAGCTCAGCCCAAAGCTTCTCCTGTGCAGGCTGAACAATCCCAGCTGTGCCAGCCTTTCCTCCCAGCAGAGCTGCTCCAGCCCTCTGCTCATCCTGGTGACCTTAAAATCTCCCCAGCATTGTTCCCATCCCTTACCTGAACAGCCACCATCCTTATGTGAGGATTGCTCTTCATGCCAGGTTTATTTCTCTCTCCTTTTTCCTTTTCAGCCCATTGACCACCCTCAGCTTTATCTGAACCATTTGGAAAAGCAGAATCCTCCTTCTCCGAACTCCCCAGGTGGCCCCAAAGGCCTTTGCACTCCTGGGTTCCACCCTGCACAAACCCCTCAGGGCCGTAATTCCCACGTGGAATTGCTAATTCCCAATTTTCCTGACGAGCTGCAGGATAAATCAAAGCAGGCTGTGCCAGGGTGGCAGGCAAGGGCAAAATTCCATATTGATAACCCCAGGAGCTCTGAGGCAAAAACACGGCCGGGCCTGTGGGCTCAAAGCCCTCCAGTAAAGCAGCTGGAAATGGTGCCTGGTTTTTCATGGAATCAACAGCCTTGTCCTCCAGAGGATTCTCAGGGGTGCAGGAAGCAGGGAAGGAGCAGGGTAAATATTGTGGAGCTTCATCATCTGGTAAATCAGGAGGTGCTGATAAAGGGGGTTCCAAAGGGTACGACAGAGGCTTGAATTCCTGCGCGTAGGGGTTCAAGGGCAGCTTGCTGTGGGAGGAATTCCCTTGGAATTCCCCAGCTGAATCATTTTCCTCTTTATTTTCAGTCTCATTTCTGCTTGGATTTCCTTCAAAAAGGGCTGAGTGCTTCCTTAATCCAATCAGATTATCCACCATAATGAACCGAAGGGATTTCAGCAGGAAGGGCTCCAGGCCGCCTTCGTCTTCCACCACCTTCCGCATTTCCTCAGGGAAATTTTCATATTCCCCAACCAGTAATTTATTATTAATTTCCAGAGGGCCATGTTCTTCCAAGATTTGAGAGAAATAACTTTAAAAGAAAGAAAAAAAAAAAAAGATTGTTATGATTAAATATTAAATGCTTTTTAATGTAATTCTAAAACTGTGTTTCACATACATGAATTCATTCACACGACACACACCAGACCATGAGGATTCCAATTAACATAAAAAAATTTATTAAAATTATGAAGCAAAATCAACCCCCCTGAAACTGCTGAGTACAGAAATTTATACTCACTCATATAAATTCTCAAAGATTGGATCTGGATTATTATTATTATTCATTTGATAACTGTTACTATTTGAAACATTATAGAGAGCTTCGAATTCCTCCAGTTGATCCTGGAGATATTCTGGGATTACAAAGGGTTCATTTGGAAAATCTCTGTACCTTAAAAATCAGGAAAAAGAAAATAAAAGTTAATCCAGCCTTGGTGTTTTTAAGGGATCCTTTTCCAGCAATCTGGAGTTTGGGCAATAAAAGCAGAAACAAATACTCACAAGTTATTTTCTTCTATAAATATCTTCTCTTCTCGTGGTGCTGTACTAATTCCACTGGATAATACTAGAACAGGCTAATTAAAAACAGATTTCTTTTAGTTTTTACCTCACAAAAGCTCATGTAAAATAATCCATTGCAAAGACTATTTATTTACACTGAAATTTGTTCTTTAAATTCATCATGTTCATTATGAGCTGCAAAATTTCCACTGTAAAATTATCAGTGCTAAGCCATAGCAAGAAAATTCCTAATTTAAAGTGACTAATTTTTTCTTCAGAAGTCATTTGGGAAAAAGAAATTGGGATATTCAGCTCCAAAGCCCTCTTTTTTTTTTACCCATTTCATCAAAATTTAATAGAACTCCCTTTTAAATTTGAGGCTGTAACAAATTTACCACAAGCAGGAGTTCTCCCTAATTCCACACGTGACTCAGGTTATTATTGTTCACACCATTACAGACATTTTAGTTGTCTTAATTTTTATTATCTAAGAATTTAGAAATACTCAAATAAATGCACCTAAGTCAGAAAAATAAATACTGAGGAAAAATCTCAAGTTTACTCTTGAAATTTTAGAAAAATGATAAAAAGGTGAGGGCACGAGGCTGGATCTGAGGTTTTCAATAAAGCAAAATCCTCCAAAAGGCAGCAGAAAATTCAAGCAGAATAATATTCCAATAAAATCTATAAAATAATGAATAATTAACAACATTCCTGAGCATGAAATGGAATTTTTTCCCATCTTCCCACCTGGAAAATTAAAATCACATTAATTCAGAATTAAGCCAGTGGAAGGTGTCTCCAGTCAGAGTCAAAGTTAGTAATAAATAAATTTAAAAATAACTTTCATACTGATAAATTTTAACAGAACTGTATCATTTGAGTCCTAACAGCTTAATTTTACTTCAGGAAAAGCTACTTCAGGAAGGATTCTCCTCAAGGCATTTACAAAAACAGCTCCTATCCATCTGAAAGCCAGAAATTCTAAAAAAATCCCAAATTTTTAGGTGGTTTTTAAATTGGAAATAAGTGGTGTCTGCTTGGTATTATCTGCTATAGCAGCTTCCAACGTTACTGACCTTGAAATCTTTCCAAGTCTTCTTCCTGTTTTTGTTTTTAACTTTGATTTCATTATTCTGAAAGAGAAAATAAAATGAAGGATTGGCAAAAGTTGCTTCAGTTTTCCAAGACAGACAAAGATGAAGGAACTGCAATTTGAATTCTTTAACAGGATTGGGATTACACATGAACAAAATAGTTACAGGTTATTTTAGGCTGTAACACTGAAATCAAAGCAGTTTCATTGTACTGGTTTCATTTCAATTCATGAAATGAAAAAGCAAAAAAATTCTGCATTTTACTTATGTGCACATTTGAAAATATGAATTTTATTGACGTGCACACTAAAAATTTTGCATTTCATTAATGTACATTTAAAATTCTGCACTTTATTAGTGTACACTTAAATTCTGAATTTTATTCATGTAGACATTTAAAATTCTGCATTTTATTGTGTATATTTAAACTGCATTTTATTAATGTGCACATTTAAAATTCTGCATTTTATGAATATGTACACTAATTAAACACTAAAGCTTTATTCTGAATCAAAAGTAAATCTTGGGTTTCTAAAGGTAAATTTAACTGCAGACAAGAACTTCAAATGAGGTTGCCTCAAAGAATTAACTGAAATACAAAATCTATTTCTGCCAATTGAGATGGATTTTAATGTAGACACCAATCGAAAAAGTGATTCAGAATGAGGCCCACTTGAAAATTATTATTAAATAATTCAAATATCAAAAAATTTAAGAAAAGGGAGCTAAAACAAGAGACTGAATCTCCAATAAACCTGAAGGATGAGGCTGTAAAATACTTCCTTTTCTAAAACAGCAAAAAAAGTTTTTTGTGAGCTGAGGCCAAACAGAAATGAAGTTCACTTACTGATAAATTTTCATTTCCCTGCTTCTTTAATATAATGGTTGGGTCACCTGTTGAAAGGATAAAAGTCATGGTGATTGATGGAAATAATAATAATAATTTATTTAATTTACAACTTAACTGTGAAATCACAGGATTCATTGTTCTAATCTTTTATCCAGTGCCACCAAAGCAGCTCCAAAACCGCAGCTGCAAAATTTTAATGTTAAAAACTTTAAATAAAAATGAATTTTTATTGGAAATGCTTGGTCCCTTTGCCTACTCACCCATTTTATCAAAGAAATCATCTAAAGCTTGATGGAGGCCTGGGAAATGTTCTCTGTTTTCTTCTAAAAGCCATATAAAGCAACGGGATTTCTCTAGGGGAGGGGTGAGGAAATAATCACAAATTTCTTGCTTTTCACCATCAGCTGCCACATAATCAAATTTACTGCCATACTTCTGGTTCCACAGTGGGGTTATAATAGAGAGGTCAAGCTCCTGCAGAACTTGGCCATATTGAAGGAGAAAGTTTTTTGTAGCTGTCAGACCTGAAAGAGATGGAAAAAAAATCCCAATATTTCATTCCAGCTTTAAATTTGTAGTGCTTAAAATGCAATCTTCCACTTCAAAGGGGAAGAGTTTGGTCTAGAAATTAAATGTACAGATGATGGGAGAGCTTCTGTGTCTTGGAAATGGAAAACAAAAAATAAGGAATGGGGTTGATTTAAATTCTACTCTCACCAATTATTATTTGTATAATAACAACAAGATTTGGATCTATGAATTCTTGGAAGGATGTGGATGTGATAGAGCAAAATGAAGAACCCCAAACCCCAAAAAATTCCACCTTTTTATTCAATTATAAATCCAACAGCAATGAAATTATCACCAAGCACCAACATGAAATTATTTCCAATGCCAAATATGGAAAATTATTTTCTAATGGCACAACTCCACCATTATTTACACTCCAAAACCAGATTCTTCTTACAAATATCAGCATCTCAGCCCCTTCTGGAATTTTATGACAATTTAAAAACACTTCCATTTTCTCTTTCCTGCACAGCCAAGCCCCTTGCAGAGCTCACCCAGGTTTTGTTTCCCTCTTGAAATCAAGGAAAAGACAAAGAGGAGAAGTTTTATTTTGCTGTTTTAAATGAAAGGAAGTGGGAAATGGAGAATTTTAAAGAAAATAGAGAAAAACCAGAGGGCTCCTGCCCTGAACCCACCCAGGTTATCCAGGTGCTGCAGCCACTTGTGCACTGTGGGATCCACCTGGCCCAGCTGGCTCAGCACGTGCAGGAAGGCCCTGGTCTGCACTCGGGATTTGGCCTGGATTAGGGAGCTGAGGAGCTGCTCCAGCACTTCCTGGGAAGAGCTCAGCTGTGAACAGGAGGTGAAATCCTCCTCTCTGATCACTCCCCACGCCAGTAGCTCACACAATAATTTGGCAGAGTCGGGCACGGCGGCTTTGATCCGCTCGGAATTCCGCCGGAGGTGCTGCAGGAGCTGGTCCCCAGAGCACAGATCCTGGCCACAAGCTGGAAAAGGGAAAGGATGGAATTAAAAAAGGCACTAAACCAGAGAGATTTTATGTCCTTACCACAACCCAAACCAGCCTAAAAGCACAGGGAATTTGGATTAAGTGGTGTTTCCAATGATTTGCTTTACACTGAAAAGTATAGGATTAGAATTATTATTTTTCCATTTGTCCTGAATTTGATCCAACATTGACCTCATTTGATCCAACATTGACCTCATTTGATCCAACATTGACCTCATTTGATCCAACATTGACCTCATTTGATCCAACATTGACCTCATTTGATCCAACATTGACCTCATTTGATCCAACATTGACCTCATTTGATCCAACATTGACCTCATTTTTAAAATTTTTAATTTTTTTTTCTTAATTTTTAAATTTGAATTTAATTTCAGTTTTTGTTTAAAGAAACAAACACCTTGCCCAGATTTTAGGATGAAGTCACAGTGACCGGCACTGGCTCCAAGGATGACAACTAAAGATGAGCCAGAGAAATGGAGAGAGCAAAGGTTTTAAACAAACAGGAAATAAATGAAAGTGATTTTACAAATCCACAGGGAAGCCAAAATCTCCCAAATTTTCAGGATATGGCACTGAGCAGGGAACAGGCACCGAGAGAACCCCAAGCATGGGGTTAAAAAAAATACTCAGAGCATTTAACAGGAAATCTTAGGGAATTACAAATTAATTATATCCCTAGCTGATAATACAGACAAAAAATAGATTTTCCAACATCCCCTTTTTCTTTTTCCTGAGAAGCTGCAGGGCAAGTTCCCAGCTCTGGAATGTGGAGAAGCCAACAAGGCAAAAGCTGAAGCTTTCAATGCCTACAGAGTCACAGACTGAAATAATTTTATTTTCCCCAACCATCTGAAATGTGACTTTTCATGTCGCTGCAGGTAGGAGATCAGTCTGTCTTTGTTTCAGGTGTTTTTTTCCTCTAACAGGGTCCCAAGGTGCTTTTCCTGAAATCCCTTTCCAATGGGTTCCCTCAGAGCTGGAGCCTTTCCCCTCTTCAAGGAAAAATCAAGTTTTTCTACAAGCAATTAATTCAACCACACACTAACATCCCCCAGCTGTTTGGACAATAAAAACAGCAGTGAAATAAAATCTGTCTGAAGCAAAAATGTGGATTTTTCACAGAGTGGGGATGGTCAGTGTGAGGATTCTGCTGTAACTGAATTTGGGATATTCAGAATGCTGATCCCATTGCTTTGTGCTAACCCAGAATCCCAGGATAGCTGAGGATGGAAAAGCCCTCCAGGATCATCAATCCCAAACTTTGAGGATGGAAAAGCCCTCCAGGATCATCAATCCCAAACTCTGAGGATGGAAAAGCCCTCCAGGAACATCAATCCCAAACTTTGATCCCCACCTTGTCCCCAGCCCAGAGCTCTGAGTGCCACCTCCTTCCCTGGGCACCCCCAGGGATGGGGACTCCAAACCTCCCATCCCAAAGCCACTTTTTCCATGGAGAAATCAGCCCCAAAATCCCCTAAATTTCCAGGTACCCCTGAGCTGACTGTACTGGGATTGTTCATTTCCCTCCTGGTTTTCCTCAGCTTTTTCCCTGGCAGAATTCCTGGCCTCTTCTCGTGCTCGTTTTCGCCTCTGTTTTTTTTCTTGCTTCATTTTTATCTTCTTAAGACTGCAAAAAAAGATTTAAAAAGCAATTCAGCAGCAAGCCAAACATTAATGGGTATAAACAGAATAAAAGTGGTCTTCATTTAGAAGCAGAGACCACAAAACTTCATAAAAATATCAATGTCCTCAAGATGCAACAGCTTTTACTGCCATTAAAGATGGCTAAATTAGGATTGGCTTCAATACTCTCATTCTTAATTTATAACTCAGCATTTTCAACCAAATATTAACATTCTAATCCTTTTCTTTTTAAAAAAATCTATTTTGTTTGTCCTCTTGAGTTCTCATTTCCTCTTGAGTTCTCGTTATTTACCATTATTTAAAGGTTACTTGACTAAAACAAATTGCAAATTTGGTTATATCAAAGGTCTAAATTGTGGAACAATTTAAATGCTTTTACCATTACTAAGGTCTAAATTTGGTTATATCTAAAGGTTTAAATTGTGGAACAATTTAAATGCTTTTACCATTGGATTAAAATGGATTTTATCAGGGTGTATTTTTTTTGGTTTATCAGGCAAAGGGTGAGGATAACTTCCCAAAATATTTGTAAAAAGGCATGAAAATCCCTCCTGCTTTGCTCTCAAATCGATACAAACAGGACAAATCTTACCTTGAACTTTTCTGTTTTATACAGGCCCTTGGTGGTTCCTTGGGTTTAGGGATTTTTTGTTCAAACTACCAAAATAAGGGATAGGACAGGAATTAAATTTGAATTATGACACAACAAACCCCACAATCATTTCTGCTTCTCTCAGGTTATTATTGCCCTGGGGAGAATTCTCTATCTCCCTGTGGCTCTGGAGTTACTCCTGAAGGATTATGGAATTAATTTATTGAATTCCAGTCCCCATCCATGACAATCTGACCAACACCACAAAGCAATTCCTGCTCCTCTAGAACAGGAAATTAATATTCATAAATAATCCTCACATTTTGAGTTAAGGTAGCCCAATTTTCTTCTTTTTTTTTTTTTTTTTGCAGTTAAATTCTCATCTTCACTTTATCCCCCTTAATATTCTAATCAATTTCATGTAAAACATGACCACACTTACTTCACATTTTACCATCCGAGAAGAATTGAAAATAACTATTTTTGAGATAAGGCCTTGACAATCAGGAGTAAAGCACATTTCCTTAAGGAAATCCTGCAGGAGAAAAGGACACACACAACAAAGGCATTTAAATCCACACAGCATTTATGTCCTGTCACAAATTCATTTCTTCATTTCAGGTGACCAAAGCAATTAAAGGAAGCAAAATCCTAAATTTTTCTTGGAGGCTGACAGAGAGCTGAAAATCAAAAATCATGGAAAATCTGTGGCATCTTTTATTCCTTCACTCCCTCCTCCAACTTCACACCCAAGAATCCTGATTTCCCTTCCTCTAATCCTGGCTGCTGATTTTTGTGGAATTTCTTTACATATCTCAGAGCTATGAGCTTAAGAAAACCCTAAAATATTCCAGCCTGGCAAAGGCCTCACCTTATCATTTTTATCACTGTAGCTTGTTGTTTTCAGCTTTTTCCAGCAGTTGATGTGGAACTCCACTCTGCACTGCTGAGAGCAAATAATTCGTATAAAACCCTAAAAATGCAAAATTAACAAAAACTGAAATCAAACCACGAGGAAAAGCAGTGCTCAGCTTAGCAGAGCATAGAAAAAGAGGCAGAAAATACCTCAAGTTTTACTTCTCAAACCACTCCCAAGTGAAAATTTACCTTAAAGTCTGGGTCTGTAAAATATATTTGGATTTTGGAGTAGCCATGGCACTGCTGGTATCGACAGACAGCCTCTGGCTCTGGAGGGAATTTACATTCCTCAATGTAATTCCTTAAAGCCATCTGGAAAAAATGGAATTATTGAGAGAGAAATTGCACAGAAAGCAGGGAAAGGTTCAGCTTCCACTCACAAACTGCAGTGAAACTCATCCCTTTGGAAAAGCAGTGATTAATCTCCAAAAAAACTCATTTTTTTTCTACTGAAAGCCAGGGGAGATTGGCCTTTTATGGCCCAAATATTCCAGGCATTGCCTGAAGTGCTGGCAGCTTCACACACACAGAAATGCAGATTTATCCTGAGCCAGGGTCCCACATCCTGACCCATTCCAAAGGGTTTTCTCATTGACCAATCAAAAATGAGAAATGAAAAATTATAAATAAGGAGAAATAAATAAGAGAAATAAAAAAAGAGAATTGAAAAATAATAAAAAAGATAAATGAAAAAGGGTAAATAAAAAAGATAAATGAAAAACTCTAAAAATGATAAAAAATAAATTAAAAATTATAAAGATTATAAATTAAAACATCAATTAAAATTGTTAAAATTATAAAGTAAAAAATTAGGAATTGAAAAATATAAATTGAAAATTGATACATGAAAAATGGTAAATAAGAAAAATGATAAATGATAAAAAATAAAAATCAATTAAAAATTATTAAAATTATTTAAAAAGTAATTGAAAAATATAAATTAAAATTCGATACATGAAAAATAAGAAAAATTAAATGAAAAATGATAAAAATTATAAATAATTATAGAAATGATAAATAAAAAGGATAAATGAAAAATTATAGATAAAAATATTAAAAATGTATTGATAAATGAATTGAAAATTGTATATAAAATAAATAAAAATTATAAATGAAAAAGATAAATTAATTGATTGAATAAAAAGATAAATTGATTAAATGAAAAGATAAATTAATTGATTTGAAAATGATAAATAAAAAATGATAAATGAAAAAAGATAAATGAAAAATTATAAATATGATCAATTAAAAAAAAAAGGTAAATGAAGAATGCTCAATGAAAAAAACAATCAGTGCTAAACAATAAATGACAAATGGCCCCCTGGCGAGCTCACACAGCCTGCTCTCCAACCCCCCTGGGCTCTGCCAAGTGCACAATTCCCTCAGAGGATAAAGCAGAACTGGAACTCCACCAGAAATGGGAATTTCAGCCCAGCCAGGTGACTGGGAGGTGGCAGTGCCACAATTCCTGCCCTGCTGCTGCCACAGCTCCCCTGCACCATTTCCTGCTGAATTTGGGGGTTTTTGTTTCACACACACCTGCAGGTTCTCTATTCGTGTCTCCTCGACGACCTGGGTTGTTCCTGGCCAGGTTAAAACTCCAGGGACAACCTTAAAATCAATCATCAGCTTCGACATTGCAAACTGATACCCGGCATGAGCAAACCTGGAGTGTGGAGCAGGTAAAAAAAACAACACTCAGATCTCCTGGGAGGAACTTCCCAAACTTCCAGCACTCATTTCATCCTCATGATCTCATTTTTTATGGGGGATGAGAGAACGCCTGGCTCATTAAATGCTGTTTCACTCTGAGGTGAAAAACATTTCCAGGTGTGAGGCAGGCAGGGATGAGGGAATGCAGGGTGGGGACAGGTGGCACACAGGGCTCTGCTGCCTGCATTTGG
This sequence comes from Cettia cetti, assembly GCA_013401135.1. Lineage (NCBI taxonomy): Eukaryota > Metazoa > Chordata > Aves > Passeriformes > Sylviidae > Cettia > Cettia cetti. Next base: position 10,134 of record VZUI01003879.1, read on the forward strand.
GTTTTCCCAGAGTTCAGAGAGTGGGAATGGCTCTGCCTGAATGAGCCTGGCTGCCCAGAAGTGTTGTCACCTGTGTAGGGACATTTTTGGGGTGAAGACTGCCAAGGAAATGAGGCACAGCCACAGGAATGGGATGGAGATGCCAGCCTGCATCCAGGAAGGAGGAATTCCCTCTGAGCATCCCTGAGCAGGTGCTTTTAGCCAACCCACAGGAGGAGGGGAGAAGGTTTGGCATCAAAACTTACTTGGTAGCAAAACTTCTTTATCTGGTATCAAAACTTCTTTATTTGGCATCAAATTTTCCTTATCTGGCATTATTTTGGCATGGAGGTGGGGACAATTCCCTGAGGGATGGGAGAGCCCCAACTGCAGCTGGCACAGCTGTGCAAGGCACTGCAGCTCAAGGAAAGCAGGGATAAAAGGAAAAACATCCTGCACAAAATATCCTTTTTTCCTTGTGAGGAAAAGGGGGGGGGAAAAACCTCCCCCATTCCCCATTCCTGTGGGCAGCTCAGAGGGAGAAGATTGGGAATGAGGGAGTGAATTCCAGCCTGGGGTAAAGGAGGGGAGGAGAAAAGGGATTTTAGGGATTCCCACCTTCCAATTCTATTTTAATGGACAAGAAGTTTTCTTTTCCCTATTTTGAGTGAGGAATAGGAAGTGTTCTCCCCGTTTTTACCTCCACTTTGGAGCTTTTCCATGAATTTCTCCCCTCTCCCCCAGAGGAGCAGGGTCCCAGCTGGATAAGGAGCTCCCAGCCAGACCACCACCACGAGCCTTCAGGGAAGATTTTAACCCCACAGAGCACCAGGGAGATCCCAAAAATCCCTCCAGGAGCTTCCCACAGCTCCTGTCCTCAGGGCAGCCAGGATTCCTGGGCTCTCCACCCTTCCCAAAACTCCCCCAGGAATCCCTGGGAGCAGCTCCAGCTTTTTTTCCTCTCACTTTGTTTCCTGTCCTGTCCCTCTGGGATGTGCCAGCTCAGGAAAACATCCCTGCTTATCTGCTCCAAGGAATTTGGGACTCCCTGGAGCCTTATCTCAGTCCAAGGTCACCCTCCAGCTCCCCAGGGATGAGAGAAACTCAGATTTCTTTAGGATGCTTTTCTCCCCCAGAACAAAGAGGGTTTGTTCTTTTCCTCTGTGCTCTTCCCCCCACTGCAGGCCTGTGATCCCTGAATCCCAAAGATTCCCTCAAATCTGCTCCCTTCAGCAGCTCCTCAGGATGAAAAAACTTCCACCTGTATTAAATCCATTGTACTAAATCCACCTGATGGATGTATTTAATGATTAACACAGAAAATTCAAAGCTCCCTACACAAAGTTCCTCAAATAAAAGAATTTTTCTCAACAAACCCTGACATTTTCCATCAGACCAACCTGTTCTGCCTGAGGTAAACCCTTCCAATTCCATAGTGTGCCAAAGAAAAACATCTTTCTTCTGGATATTCTGAAATTATCTTCTTAAACTGGTCTTCAGCCTTTGCCAATGCCTTCAAAAGAAATGAGACAGACAAATACATGGAGTTTTGCCAGAATATTTCCAGTTTTCCAGGTTTTTTTTTTTCTCTTTCAGTGTGGGTCAGTGTGTCCTATTCCTTGTTCAGTCTTAGGAACAGTAAATGGAATTACACACCCTTGTGATCACAGGCAGAACTTCCCTTTCTCTTTTTAAAAAACCCTATTTATTCTGTCAACATGGACTTGCTGTAACATAAAGGAATTAAATGCCTCCTAAATTCACTGAATGTGACCAAACACTGCAGGGAGAAACACCCAAAAAAAGTCAGCCAGTCCTGGTTTGGCATTTTCCAGAAGCCAAAGCAATTCCTGGGGCTCTTGTTTTGGGAGCAGAATATTGATTTTCAAAACACCAGTGGCAGAGCAGAAATAAAAGTTTACTGTAATTTCTTGATACTTTTTGAAGGCTGACCAAGAAATTTTATTTGATGGCCTAATTAATCCCAAAGCATCAAGGATTTAGTCCCAGATATTCAACTGCACAATTCCAAAATGTGTCCTGAGGTTTCCTTCCCCCCTCATCTTGTCAGTTAGGAAAATACAAAAAATGGAGGGAAACTGCCTGGGCTAGAAATTGTAATTAAGGCAGTATTTAAATATAAAATAAATAGAAGTAAACATATAAGTAAATATATATATTAAAATAAATAAATATTAAAATATATAAACAAATAAATATATATTAAAATATATAAATAAAAATACAATTATATAAACAAATAAATAATTAAAATTAAGTAAAACAAAAATAAAATAATTTAAAATAAAATAAATTAAAATAAAACAAATGAAAATAAAATAAAATGCAAGTAAGTTCATATCCTACCTCAGGATGTCCTATTCCCAGGAGGGCACTGGCATGTCCATAGAGGAGTATAACATAATTGATATTAAGAATATTTATACGTTGCTACAAGAAAAGAGTCAAATTATACTCAAAGCACAACAAGAACATGGTAAAAATACTGGGAATTAACAAAGAGAAATCCAGGATGAATTTTGGGTCAGTGGCAGACACCAAATTTCACAGAATTTGCCATCAAAATCCTTTTTACCCTTCACTCTTAGGAATCAAAGTTCATCTGACTCACAAAAACCCCTTTAAGATCATCAAGCCCAACCAACAGTGGTGTTTTTATTAAAAAAAACCCCACAATATTTGATCCAAATATTTGCTATCACTCTTCTAGGAATCTTCATTTGGAACATTTAGGAAATGCAAGTATGCACGGAACATTCCAAAAAAAAACCCATTTGGCAGCCAACAATCCCAAAAATAACAACAATTTTGGGGGAAGGGAGGAGTGGCAGAGGGTGGTGGAAGCAGAAACCTCCAGCAAGGAGGGAATTTTGCTGATTTTACCGAGAATCCTGCGTTGTAGAGGAGGCTCAGGAGCTGAGAGAAAGCTTGCTCAGCTCCGTAGCACTGCTGCTCCAACAGGGCTCTGCAGCCATCCTGGGCCAGGCACTTCATCTCCTCTGGCAGAGAGTTGAAATCCACCTGGAATTATGCAGGCACAGTCAAGCAATCCAAAAGAAAACTGAATTTTCCTCTTTTTTTTTATTTTTTTTTTTAATAAATACTGATATTTTGGCAAATATTTTTTACACCGCACCCAAAACACGTCCTGAGCTGCTGTTGGGTTGTTTTTTCCACCCTCTCCTCAGAATTTGCAAGGAAACACTTGGCCCTGCAGCCAAGACAATAATCAGGATTGTTCTGGGGGTGCTGAATGCAAAACAACCCCTTGAATTTCTGTGACAAAATCCGAGTTATTTCTCCCAGCTCACCGTGAATTCTGGAGTATTCAAGGCTTTCAGCACGGTGTAGAAAACAGAAGGATTCTCCCTGTCCTGCAAGGTTCCAACACCCTCCTGCCCATGGGATTTTAAATCTGGACTCAAATCCACCTGGAAGGTTTAAAAGACAGGGAGTTCAAAAGAAAACAACAATTTTTTAATCTTTTTTTTTTTCAAAAGCAAGTAAAATACCTTCTGTGGAAAAGAAATACTTGCTAAAACACTTCTGTGACAGCCAAGTGGAAATTCTGCATCCCCCTGAATTGTTTCAACAGAAATTTCACTTTTTAAGCAGCAAAAGAGATGCACTCTTCTAAAACTCAGATTTTTCAGGGAGCTGCTAATCTCTTCAAAACTTAGTTTTTATTCTAAATTTCTCTCTCCAGAAAGCTGCAACTTTAGTTCAAGCATCATTTTAATTCTTCTTCCATGTAAAAAAACCAAAAAAAACCAAAAACAAACCAAAAAAAAAAAAAAAAAACAAACCCCAAAAAACCAGACTTCTGCTTTTCCTCACTTTTTTGTATCCAAATGTTTTTGGAACAGCTGAGAATTATTTCCTCCTGCAACACTTTGTGTCCAGCTCAGCTCATGCTGGAAGGTTTCAGAGTCCATTATTTTATTCTGTCATTTGTTATTATGTTTTGTTAAAATTAATTTTTGTTTTCACTGTTGATACTTCCTGAAACCTGCAGGGATTTCCAGCAAGGGAACTGTAAATAATGAAGATTTATTTTAATTTCCTAAAACTCTTGGGTTAATGCTGTCCCATGCAGTTATAGAACAGAATAAATTAATTTAATGGTAAGTTACACGACACATAAAGCAGAGTAAATTAATGAAAATGTTCCTTTCAACACCAGCAATGAATTAGCAAAACAAAAAAGAAAAATTTTACAGGAAATCAAGGGGCTCAGTGCAGGTAGAACCTGAACCTTTTCCTAAATTCAGTTTTGTGCTGTGAGGTATTCACTCAAAACAGAGATTTTTTTGTATCCCCCAATTACCAGGGATGGAAGAATTAATTATGTGCATTCCCATAATTTCCTTCAGGAATTAATTGGTGCCAACACCAGAGAAGGAGAATTTCCCCTCAATGTATGAATTTTATAGTATTTCCAACAGCCATTCCACAAAATTGGTTAGTTCCAAATGTTTCCAAACTGGAAATAACCAACAACCAAAAATCCACTGGAAAACATTTAGGCAGAAATTTGGGAAGGGTTTTTGAAAGATCCCAGCCAGGTTTTACAGCAGGAGAAGAAAGAGAAACCAGAAGAAAAGGCCAGAATAAATCAGTGTAAGCACAGAATTTCTGCCTCTGATCAAAGCCACGTAGAGCACAGAGTGTTAAATTCTGGAATTAATCAAGATTTTGTGCAATGCCCCTAAAAAATGACAAAATCATTTCCAGTTTAATTCCCATTACCTGTGGCACAGCACAGGAACTTTTATCCTCCATGGCTTTAGACTCCCTCTTCAAATCCACATGATCCCTACAAAAACAACAGGACAGGGGCACCAAGGGTTTGTAAATGTGCTTTAAATCTCAATTTATTTTCAATAAACTGTGCTTTTCACAGGTCTGATCAACTCCCCCCAGCAAAAAAAAGCAATTTTGGAGCTGGTTCAGCTGCTTTAAAGAGGATTTGTTTCACTGTAAATGAAAACATTTCCCCTCCTTGAGGTGAGAGGAAAAGGAAGCCACTGATAATTCAGTTAAATGACCTCTCCTGTGGCAAAATTTCCATTTTCCTATCAACACTGGTACTCAAAAAAATTATGGGAAAACAACAGGATTGTAATGAAATAAATATTGATTAAAAAAAATTTCAGGTTGTGGCCACACTCAGATTAGGACTGGGAATAATCAGCTTTCCTAAAAGCTTGGGCCCTTCTGCACCAGAAATCTGCCTTGGAGAAATTATCTTTAATTTTTACATGGAAGTTTTCCATGTAAAATACATAAATTTTCCATTTTTTACATGGAAACTTCTCTATTTCCATGTAAAAATCCTATTTTGCTGCAACCTCATGTTTTGAGCCATCCCAAACACAACCAAAAATCTCTGGAGCGTGGTGGCCTCAGCACCACTGGGAATAATTAATGATTTCCTTGCAGTGAAAGCAGAAATATTATAAATATAAAATCTACAGTTCTACCTCCATTAATTAAATTTTGGCCTCAACCACAACCATTCACATTCTTGTTCTACAGGAGTATCCCTGGCCCTTAAAATCAGATTGTGCTTTAAATGAAAATTAACTTTTGATTGTGTTTTAAATGAAAATTGGAGCCAAAAAACATCCAAAAGGACTCCAAGCAAAAAAAATTTCCTAATATGAAACTTACAAAACCAGATTTCATCTTTTTCCTGAGCTCGGGGAGTGTCAGAGGAGTTTGAAAAGTTTTTTTGATGCAAGGAGGCCTTGGAAAGGAGATAAGAGTGAGTTACAATTATTGCTGTAATTGTGGATGTAACAACTGAAACAAAACTCCTGTCACCCCTCTGCTTTAACAGCAAATATTCAAATTATGCCTTCATTTACTAAAATTCAGCTGGGCATGGAAGATGTTCAGTTTTCAAGTAATAACTGTGGAAAAACTGGAATTTTGGGGACTCTATCCACTGAGAGGATGTAAAAAAATTACACAAAGCCATTAGCAAGCAGCAAATCCAAGCTGTATTAATCTCATATAAAACAACTCAAAATGATAATAAATTTGAAAATAAATAGTATTTCTTACCTCATCTTTTCATAGTCACAAGTTTTGGTTTTTGGCTTTCGTTTGTTTTGCTGACTTTGGTCTGAAATGGGGAAAAGGATTTTAAATAAAATGATCATTGCCTAAAACAAGCAAACAGAAAAATGCATTTGTAACTCACACTTGGCTCTATAAAATGTAGATCTTAAAAACTGACAGGGTCAAAACTAACATGACCAAAAAGTGTTAATACCATGAATTCGATTTTAGTGTTGTCCAATTGTACAGAGGATTAATAAAATCCTAAAGGGGAAAGGTTTCAAACAAATAGAAGAATCTTAAAATCCTGCAAGATATGACCTGACTCCACAAAATTGTGATTATTAAAGTAGACTCTAGGCTAAAGAAATCAAAAAGCACACTTGATAATATTATATACATATATATGTATATTTTTCTAATGATTATATAATCATGTATTGTAGATCAGAATGCACACATTATATGTTAGGTAATGTATTATAAAATAATATTATGCAATATCTTATGTTAAAATTGTTTGGGATTTTTTTTTTTTTTGTTATACTATTAGTGACTAATCAGAATTTTCAAAGGGAATAACAGATCCCTATGGAAGTCCCAAGTTTCTCTGGAAAAAATGACAAGGATGAATTTTTCACCTCAAAACCCCCAAGCTGAAGTTAAGTTAAAGTTAACTTCAAGCCCTGTCAATCTCAAAATGTAAATAAACAGAGACAGACTGCCCTGGCTACAAAATAAACCAACAAGGAAATACTGGATGACAAAAAACAAGGGAGGGTTTATCACACGAGACAAATTCACTTTTAACCCTCCAATTTCACATCCAAGAATTTACTGAAACACTTCCAAACTCCAGAGATCCGACCCTGCTGTGGAACAGTGACTGAGGGAACAATTCCTGAGCAACAAGGAAGGAGGAAATGAAGTTTAATGCTTCATTGTGATGGGCAAACCCAGGAATTCCTGCCATTAAATGCAAAATCATCTTTTTTTTTTTTTTTTTTTTTTTG